>RJWM01033038.1:0-20958 GCA_004363535.1 Dasyprocta punctata | reverse complement strand
TAGAGCAAGAGGAGACTGTAGGAATGAAATGAGGCCAGGGTTGTTCTGACCAAGCCCGGAAGACAGTGAGGCCCTGTTCAGCAGGTGCTGCTTCCATGCCCGTGTCCTCTCCCTGCTTCATCCAAGAGGCTACTGACCCCTGCTCTCTGCCTTGGCTCTCCCTTTGGGCACTCACCAGTATTTGAGTAACAAATGACCTTGCATCTCTTTTGGGATGCAGGCAAGATCATAAATATTAAAAATAAATAAATGAATGCACTCTCGACCTGTGCCTGTGCATTGTTCGGTTTCTGCCTCTGGCTGCTGACCCTGCATCCCTCAGTTGTGCCCTCTGTCTGTTGCCCCTCTGTGACCCTCCCCAGACCCTCCTGTGGCTCTTGGTCACTCCCTGCTGCCTGGCATTTCTGTGTCCTGTCCCATGTTCCCAAATGAGAGTCCAAGGAAGAGACGGCAAGGAAAGTGCAGAAAAGGACATCACTGACTGTCCACCCTGGGGAGGCATCTGGGACCCAGGAGGTCAGGTTCTGCCCAGGTCTTAGCTCTGCTGCATGGAAGACCATGAATACCCTTGCAGTGAACAATTCAAGAAAGCTGGAAGAGCACTCTCAAGCACTATCCAGTGTGGTGTCCAGTGGGTAACTGAAGATATGGATGGATAATGGGAAGCATCTTGGCAGAAGCCAGCTCCGCAGAGGTTCCTATTTCAAGGCTAATGGCCCTGCCCCCCTGGCCCAGGTTGCCTAATATTGGAAATTAGCTGTTGCCAAACACACATCATGATATAAATACACCACCTGTGTCATCCATTCATTGACAAATACTTACCAAAGCCCTGCAGTGAGCTGGGCACCTCGCTAGGCCCTGCAGATACAGATGCAGCTACCACTCCCTACAGGGTAGCGTGGGTAGCAGCTGCAAGGACGCAAGTATGGGTTTGGCTTCAAGTTTAGACAGCAAGGAGCAGAGGAGGGATGTGCTGGTTCACCTGTTAGGGCAGAAGGAAGGCTTCCCTGGTGAAGAGGCTTGACTTTCAGGTCAAGATTTAAAGAATGAGCAGGAGCTGGGTACGGAAGGAAAGGGGGAAGCAAGCCAGCAGAGTGGCAGCACCCACCAAGGCCCTGAGGCCAGGAGGAGCCCCTGGTGAGGGGCAACAACCAGGGTGCCAAGCAATGGGAAAGCCTGAGGTAGGAGCTGAGTGGTGAACTTGTCTGTGCCACATAGGATCTTAGAAGCCATGATGAGGATTTTTGATTTCACTGTCAATATACTGGGGAGTCATTGAGGGTTTTGGCAAAGGATGTCATGGTCACAGTCATGTTTCATGGATCCCTGTGGTGAATAGAGAAGAAATTGGGAGCCAGGGAAAGTGAGGAGGTTTGACTAGAGTAACATCTCGGTCTGATCCCTTTCCAAATAAATTTCTGCTTAATTCACTCAACAAACATACTCTCATGCCAGCCCTACACCTCTTACTCTCCCTGCACGTTGCTGTTTCAAGGAGAAACATCCTCTGTCCACCAATCCACACAGAAGCCCAGAGTCTCCGGGGCTCAGCCTCTGGCCTCCCGCCCTGCCCACGCCTACCCTCTGTAGCACCACACTGGCTCAACTGCTTGGGATGAGTGTGCACTTTTTTGCCTTTGCTTTTGCTGTTCCCACTGCCTAGAGCAGTTTCTGTTCCCCTTTTCCGGGCTAGCTCCTCAACTTTCAGGTATCAACTGGTATCACCCACTCATTTCTCCATTCTCTCTCTCTCTCTCTCCCTCGATAGGGTCTCACTGTGTAGTTTAGCTGGCCTTGAACTTACTATATAGCTCAGGGTGGCCTTGAAGTTGCAATGATCCTCCTGCCTCAGCCTCCCACATGCTGGAATTACAGGATAATGCCGCCACGCCCAGTCCTTCATTCTCTTATTAACCTTTGAAACATGTGATGAACTGTGCTGGGCACTGGAAACAAGGTGAGCATGGACCCTGTCCTTGGGCCCTGTCCTGGCCCCTGGATACAGAGCCCCTGGCCCAATACTCCCAGAGTGCCTGCATGTATCTATCAGAGTCGATATGTATGTGAGATGTTTCCCCTCCTCATCCACAAATCACACAAGGACAGGGATCAAAGCACCTAGCAAAATTTGGCACATAGTAGGGTGTCACATACCACATATGCAGAGTTGACTGAGACGCACCCCTGTCCTGATCAGGAATGTGAAGTTGCCCTGAACAGTTAGGAAGGCACCACTCTGCAGCTCGGTCCCAAGGGGACTCCAGCATCACCTCTTCTGCCCAGATCTCATCACACAGACCGTTGTCCTTGTGCTGCCCTCCCAGGAGCCCCTGTGTCCATCACTGCAAGCACAACTGGGGACCCAGGAGACCTGCATCCCTCCTGGCTGGCACAAGCACTGCCACTCCTGGAAGTCCTACTTACCATGCGAAAATGTTAATTAGAAACAACACTAATTGGCACGAATGTTAATGTACTGAAACCAGCATTCTGGGCCCAGGAAGGCAAGGCAGGTGACACACAGCCTTCCTCCTGCCCCACCTGCCTGTGGTCCCCCAGGACCCTGTGGACTGCACTTGACGGAACTCTTCAGTGTCTGCCACTAACTCAGAACAAAAAGGAAAACGTGCCCGTCTTGGAGCAGAGACATGGGTCACCTGCTAGATACAGCGTTAGCTTTTTTCCTGCTTCAGTCTGACACTGCGGTCGCTGGGTCATGGGACCAGAGGGTGCCAGTTCCAGAGATGG
The DNA here is from genome assembly GCA_004363535.1 of Dasyprocta punctata. NCBI lineage: Eukaryota > Metazoa > Chordata > Mammalia > Rodentia > Dasyproctidae > Dasyprocta > Dasyprocta punctata. The sequence continues at coordinate 18,207 of RJWM01033038.1, read as the reverse complement.
ACTCTGTGACTTTTCTGACTTTTCCACATCTGTTTGTGAAATGCAGGACCTGGTCCTGCCCTGTGTCTCTGCTCCTCCTGCCCAGAACCATTCAGAGACTTCTCAGCACCCCATCAAGTTCCATCCTAGTCCAGTCAGGGAAGATCCTGGGATCCTGGCACAGACTCTGGGCAACCTAGACAGTTGGTTACTCCCAAGTTCCCATTGCTGCTTCCATGGAGGGAAGTGAGACCTCCACCTATGGGCTTGAGAGGTGCTCAATGGGACTGCAGTGCATGGGCTTGTGACACACCTTCCCTGAAGCTGCAGTCTGTGCCAGACCGAAGCCCTGCCCCTGGGAAGGGGCTGCAGTCTGTGCCACAGTGGGGAGGGGGACAGGAACTTGAGCACCATGTCTACTCCATCTTAGTGAACATGTGGCTCTGAGAAACTCCTTGCAGCCCTATGGAGAAGTAGCCACGTTACTGGGTGAGCAGAAGAATTCAGTACAACCATTCCTACACGATGTTCGTCACAGAGCCCAGGACACAGTGCCCTCACCGGGGCTGTCCCATCTCTGGTCTAAGTGTTTTACACATGGTAACCTACCTCACTCAGAACCATCACTGGATGAGCCAGTGAAACCAATGTACAGAGAGGCTCCATCACTCCCCAGGGCTACCCAGCATGGAAGGGGCCAAGTACACATCCAAACCAAGAGAAGCTGGCTAGAAAGCACGCTCAGAGCCATCTCACTATGCCCGCCTAGAGTGTCAGCATCACAGACCAAGGCTGCTTGCCCAGCTTCGGACCTGAACCCTTCCCAGAGTCCCTTGCTATCCCACTCCACCCAGATCACATCAGAACCTGCCACTCAGGCCACATGTTCTCATGTGAGAGGCAGCACATGTGCCTGCCCTGAGTTCTTCCACATGCATGTGCAAGTGTGCATGTGTGCGTGTGTGTATATGTGTGTGTGTATGCACAGATGTTGTGAGCAACAGGGAACAAGCCAAAGAGGCCAGCAGGAAAAAGTCAGAGACAAAGAGATGTTGCTGCCAAATTCCTCTCACCTCCGACAGAGAGAGAGAGTGAGAGAGAGCGAGAGAGAGTGAGAGACAGAGAGAGAGAGAGAGAGAGGGAGAGAGAACAGGAGGGAAGGGGGAGGTGTGAGGGCTGCGTGTGTGTGAGGCTCCTTGGCCGCTGTGAGAGGGGCTGTGAATCTCAGGAGCTGAGCAGGAGACAGGCTGCCTCCTCACTGCGAGCGTAGCTGTGCAAGGGAGAGTGCACACGGGCAACACCTGTGTGTCTGAGTGGTGAGTCGTGAGTGTGCATCTGTGAGCGGTTCAGACCACCAGTGGGGAGATCCCACCCCAGGACAAATGGCATAAACACAGCTGAGCTTCAAACGGGCCTCCAGGTGACTTTGGTGGCAGGCAAGGAGGACATGAGGGGAGGGGAGGAGGGGCTGCTGGAAGAAGGAGAGAAGTCAACAAGGGCACACGCTAGGGAGCAGCAAATTGGCTGCCTTCCACAGCCAAGCCTTCCTGAAAGCGGTCCCGTCCAGCCGAGTGACAATCACTGAGCAGTCCCCAGACCAGAGCCAGGCCTTCCTCAGGGGCACAGGCCCACTGCTACTCACAGGCACTGATATTTTATTGATTATGGAACAGCCTGAAGGCAATTGCAGTTGTGGCATTGAAAAAGTAATTTTCCCTTTCTTCTCCTGCCTGGCCTTCCAGACGTCCTCACTGAGAAGGCCGTCCCGTCTGGGTGGTGGCTGTGTTCTGGTCCCATGATGGTGCAACCAGAGGCCCTATGCTTGCTGGGGACCCTCCTCAGATCCCCCTAGGTGCCATGTCCTGCCGTCGGGGCACAGCACTGGTGGGACAGACTCAGCTTAGGCCAAGAACAAGCGACAGGAGCCCGGTCAGTCCTCTTAGCCCAGGTCTCGGAGCTGGGCAGGAATCCTGCCAGCCTTTCCGTTTGGGACTGGAATACCAAACGCAAGTCCTGGCCCTCCGGGAACGTGAAGCCCAGGACCATGAAGGCAGAGCCCACACATGATTCTGAAGCCACAGTTAGCTGGTGCCAGCTTCTCAGGGTGGTGCTTACTCTCCTGGCCTTCACTTCTCTCTTTCGTAAGACAAGTACGATCTCACTTGAGACCATTGAGGGGGATCACTGTCTATCACCTGGCACACAGTAGGAGCTCATGGAGCCCAGGGGAGTGCAGCAGAAGAGAAGCAAACACAGCTCACCCTCAGCAGCCAGTGAGTGGGCAATTATGGACTCACAGCTTCTGCCTCAGGAAGCCCTGGAGCACGGGGGCTGGCAAGGGCAGTGCCTGACATGGAGCCAGTGCTCAGTGAGTGGCCGTGAGGGTGGCTGCTGAGAAATGGGCAGTGCACAAGTTCTACAGGAGTAGGGTGTGGGCTGGGGAACCAAAGGACTGGAGCAGCACAAAAGTCCAGGACCCAGCAACTTTCACATAGGAGCTCCCTCTCACAGACTCTTGAAGAGGTGGGGCGTGCTCCACGCAGGAGGGGAGGCAGGCAAGCAGGACTTGGGACATAGAGAGCGTGTGTCCAGACACCAGGTCCAACGATTGCTGCCACTCCTAGCAAACCCTGGGGAAGGTTATCGTCCACTGGAAGTTGCTCGAAATGCTTTATGTGAAGCCACTTATTTTCATTCAAATACACTCTCATTTGAACCATTTTACAAATGAGAAAACTAAGACACAGGAATAAAAGTCACTGGGCCGCCAGCACATGGGGCTGAAATGCCCCCAGCCCGGCAGCCTTTCTCCACCAGTCTAGGAAGAATTCCTGGAGATGGAGACAGGGGATGTGAATGCATGAGAGGTGGGAGCAGTGCAGGGGGGGGCCCCAGGGTCTTGGGAGGGGTTTAAACAGGACACGGCAGCTAGGGGGGAATGCATGGAGCACTTGGCTCCCACAGTGCACACAGGTGTGGACTGGAGGAGTTGGGGCTGGAAGCATGGGTCATGAGAGAAACAAGTGTCCTAGGGAGGGGGACCATAAAGAAGGCAGGTTCCACAGGCATCTCTTTTCTCTGCAGGATCTTCCAGCTCTGAATGTGTGTCCTTGGAGCAATCCATTTCACGCCATGTTGCTGCCTCTCAGACTCCTCGTAGCCATCAGAACCCGAACCCACTTCAGAAGATGGAAGTTCCAGTGCCCACTGTGCAGGTGAGCTCACTGGGCGCCTATGCTTGCTAAAAGACTGGCATCTGGCAGACACTGGACTTAGTCCCAGACCCTGTAACTCTAAATGCTCTGATCTACACACTGCCTCCCTTCCTCAGCTGCACCTGCTTGGCAGGTCGTGTCTGTCTGATCTACCCAGTAGATGATAAACCCCTAATCATACCTGCAGAATGAATAAGCAAGGCCAACAACCAGTGGTACTAGGTCCATCAGTCTAGTTCCTGGTACATGGAGACCAGGGCAGGTGAATTCATGAAAGGTGAGGGCAGTGCAGGAGGCAGTGGTCCCTATTCCAGTGACTGGAGTCAGGCCCCTGATTTGGGACAGGTGGTCCAGCTCCTTGCCTCCTCTAACTCCCAGGCAGGTGAAGATTGCCAGCCCGGGTGATGGGAAGGACCAGGAGCTGCTCCGAGAAAGCACTGGGTGACTCTGAAGATGGGTCCTTTCACTAAGACAAATCTATTAGGGAATGAAGGCACAAAACAGCCTGCATGCCTCAAGTTTGGGGAATCTCACTCCCCCAGGACTGCTGTTCTGGAGGAAGTGGAGCTGACTCGGAAACCCATCTCTGGTAGAATATGAATGATGGAAGTGCTCTTTCCAAAGCATTTTAAAAATAAGATATATATATATATATATATATATATATATATATATGGAGAATATGACAGATGGATGGGGTATTCAGCAGAGTATTTTTAATCCTAGAGTCAGGATTATGTAAGGATGGGAAGAGAAATGAGAAGGCAGGTGGTGAGTCATCTGGAGCAGGCAGGGAAGCAAGTCAGGCCCATATCTCCTTTTGCGCTCTGCCAGCATCTGCAGGTGCCAAGACCCACAGGGCCACAGCGAGGAAGCAAGAAAGGTGGGCCCAGGGGCGGAGAAGAGCTGCAGTGTGGGTTGCTCAAGGGGCAGCTGTGGGGAGGTGGCAGGTTTTGCAGGAAGAGGAGAGATGCGTAGAACCCAGTCTGGCCCAACTACCAAAGCTGCGTCTTGGAAACACTTGTAGATTTCCAGGAAATTGGAAAAGGCCTTGGAGATATTTTCGAGTGAGTACTTGGCTCTGCACTGCAGATTCCTTGTCATCTTTGCCTTCCTGTAATTTGCTGAAATGGGGGATCGTGAAGGCACGGCCTAGAGCACATGCCAAGACCACCTTAGGGCTGACAGCCCAAGGGCCCTCCTCCAGGTCTGCAGAACCCTTACCAGAGCCAGCAGGCCTGTGTGAAGGAAAAAAGCTTTATAATGGGACGTCAGGAAGTGCGTCTTGACTGTGCAGGAAGGAGCTGGCGATGGGCGAAGAGTGAGGATAGGGCTGTCTGCTCCCAGAGAACTTCTAGAAGAGCACCATCTTGCGGGGTGCGGGGGTGGGGGGCGGGCGTGTTGAACAGTCATCTACCTGAGGCAGGGGACAGGATGGGCTGGCTGAATAAAGCTCCTGCCCCTGCTGGAATTCTCCTACCCTGGTGCTTTACTGCTTCAGCTACTCACAGCTGCCACAGAGCCAGCCCATCTTCAGCAAAAGAGTGTCGGTGGATGCCCACAGCTACTCTTTACTGAGGGTTCATGATGGTCCAGGCAAAGTGCTTTGTTTAGCTTAGCACATTTAATCCACTAGCCACACTACAGAACAAAATCTATTGCTCCCATTTATACATACGAAAGTAGAGCTATAATGTCAGTTGGAAATTGGGATATTAACCCAGTCTGGGTGACTTCAAAACTCATAGCCTTAGCCTTGACAGCACAGGACCTCAGATCCCACAGGATTAACTCCTCCAGAGGTGACCCCTTTCCAAAACTCGAACCTTTGTTATCTTTTTGGTGGAAGCCAAGTAAGGCAGATGTCATCCCCAGAGGGATAGCTGCCAGTTCCACAAACAGCTTTGTTCATCTCTGAACCATCCCACAAGCAGGGCAAGAACGCGGACCTCACCCCTCAAGCCAATCAGGACTGAGCCAGCTTCTGGCACCATGCAGGGCTTCTCTTTGAGGCTCCTGATGGGCCCAGTGGGACGGGGCCTGTTCCCTTCAGAGGTGGCCTTTGTTGCCCAAGAGCTTATGCTGTTTGTTTCTAAACAAGTGAAACTTTCCTTTCTGTGACCCTTGTTGGAGGGTTCTGGAGGGAGGCCTAACAGGAGGCTGTGTGTGATGCAAGATCTGGGGGTATCCTAGCTCCTCCCCTGGCCATGGCTGCCCTCCAGCTGTGTCTCATACTGCTGAGAGAGCAGAGAGATTCAGGCGGTAAGGGGGAGGCCAGGTTGCCATCGGACAGGGTCCAGGAAGGGTCCATAAAGAGGAGATGGAGACCTCAAGTCACCCTGGCAAGTGCTTGAGCTGTCATCACAGAAGAGCATTTTCAGAAGCTCAGGTGCTCAGGCAGTTTTGTTAGGCAGAATTGAAGCTTACACACTCAAAGAGAAAGAGTGTGGGTGTTTGAGAGGTGAGATACACTGTAGAATGGATTGTGCGTATTACTGTGGTCTTGGGGTGTCGTCAGGACAGATGATCTAGGAGGCACAGTTTTCAGTTGTCTTTGTTTGCCTAGTGTGCCTGTCAAGTTACCCAATTGGGAGCTAAAGCAAAAACTGACTTTATCAAGTAGGTTAAAATGCAAACGATTTGCTTGTGTTTGAAGTTTGGAGATATGGTATCTAGGTAATGGTGCTGTTACTTCAAGGGCAGAAATCTGAAATGTGTAGATTTATAGTACTGGAGGAAAAACAGGAGCCAAACATATGAACTTGCTATATCTTTAAAACTCTTGGGAAATTAGAGGTGAGGAGCTGAGAAAGTAAAACGAGCCTAGGGGTACAAAAAAAAAAAAAAAAAAGCATTGGAACCTTGTTTGTGTTTTGAAGCTGCAGTTTTCCCAAAATTATAATTTTAAAATTATAACTTCCTTATCTTCTTTCTACCTGACTCTATTTCTTCTCTCCGACCTCACAGTTAGATACACACAGAGCCCAGAAGAAAAAGTGACAAGTGAGGGAGAAAGACCATGACAGAGAATCAGACCAGCATGGACAACGAGAGGCCAAGGCCATAGAGACTGGAGAGCCCTGCACAGAGACTGGAGAGCCCTGCACAGAGTCTACCCCGCTGGGAAGGTCTGTGGAGCCCGCAGGCAGTGTTCTAGGTGCTGAGGACACAGGCGTGAGACAGAGACTCTCCCTTCCACAGCTTCCCGCCTAGTAAAGGAAGGGGCAGCAGAGACACAGCGTCACAGGGAAACTCCCCAGACACGACGACCCCAGGTAGAAATGAGGCAGCAAAGTGGGGTGAGATGGTAGCAAAACTGAGCACCAAGGGCACTCAGATACCAGGGAAGTGGTGGAAAACATCCTAGGACCATTGGTAGACCAAGGAGATAGAACCTGAACAAGGAGAAGAGAAATGATACCTGGGAAACCAGGAGATGCAGAGGCCAGGACAGAGACACTATTGGTTAGGAATCTTGAGAAACCTAAAGAGAGGGAAAGAGGAGCTAAGACCAAAGAAGGAAATACCTAGAATCAGGGAGGGACAAAGTAGAGATGAAATGGAGAAGTTTTGCCTAAGCAGAAAATCAGAAATGTAGTCAGGAAGGCAGAAAGGCGAGAGAGAGATAGAGACAGAGACAAAGACAGAGAGAGATTAAAGCAAACAGACACAGGCACAAAGGCAGAGATAAAGAGACTATTGCCATCACCTAGTACGGGGTTGGATTTTTGAGACCTCCCCTTGCTTTGTAAACTTCAACCTTCTCCATTGCCAAGGGTTACTTGTATTATCTTCCCTGATGGGCCCTAAGGTTTGAAAGATATTTGTCTACCAAACAATCTGCATTTCACAAGTAATAATTAATTCGCCTCCCCATTTTTTATTCATCAAAGACATCTATGGCTGGCAATCAGCGCTTCAGATCAGCAGGAGAGATCTCGAGTTGTCACACTGAGCCGCTGTGCTTCCAGCCCAGCAGCAAAGCAATCTGCCATTGGAGTCATCAGCCTTGCAAAACCTGATCATAGGTAAACGCGTCGCTTGTGTTAAGTTTGGGGAGATGTTAACAATAGTTCAAAGGACACAAAGAGAAGCCCCCCTGCCTGTGCAGACCCCTGGATCCGGGGACTCTGTTTTCAGATGACAGTCCTAGGAAGTCCCTTCATCTTGCTGAGCACTGGCCTGCCTGACCTGAGTGGAGGTCCTGATTAGAGGAGGCTCCCTCCTTGGGACTGCGTGGGCAGAAGCAAACACACATTATCTATCCAAGTAGTCATTTTTCAAACAAACCGTAACCATGAAAAGGATAGTCAGTCTCTGGCTGAGCTTTGGGCCATGTCCCTCTCCACCACCACACAACCATGCTTACCCAGGGCATGTGCTTTTTTGCTTCTGACCTCCTATAGCTTGGTTCACTACTCTTTAATTATTAAACAATTCTCAGAAAGACCCCCATTGTCTTCCAAACTGCCCAAGCCAATGGCTTCTTCAAGCTCAAGTCTCTTTATTGTTTAGCATTGTGTCACCTCCTGCCAGGAGTGTCCAGATGCTGGACTCAGGTCCAGAAGCCTCTGTGTAAAGGTTGGTTTGTCTGTACCTCTAGGGATGGCCTGAGGGCTCTGAGAGTAACACCCAGCCTATGGCTAACTACCCTTATGGCTCTTGATTGCATCCATCAAATCTGAGCCCTAGAATAATGTTTGGGGATTGGCATCTCCTACTGCATCCCCCTGACCTGTGACTTTACCATCTACCTAATTCCATTCCTGTGGGAAGCACTTGCTTTGAAGTTTGCAGTAACACTTCCTACCCAGTGGAGACTGGTCTGGGTTTGGCTCCTTGTTGGACTCCCTGGCAGTATTCTTATGGATTCTCCTGAAGTTATCTAGGGGCTCACAATTTTCCCCCAATGTCTTCAGGGGTGGCATTCACCAAGGCATCATTCACCATCCTCCACGTGAGGCTCTCCCTACCCACCAGCTGCGGCTGGGATGGACACAGTGCTGAGATCCGTGCTCTGTGGCTGCGTCCCACCCATCCCGTTCCTCTGTGGGACGTGTGTGCCCCGCTTAACCCTCTGCTCTTGCCGCCCATGAGCCCCAACTAACCCTCAAAGGTTCACTTTACTTCTCATACCTGTAGCAGGGAGCCAACCGGATAACACATGTAGAATCTCAAGGGTCCCCCATCAAACATTCAGGAGTAGCAAGCTTTATACATCTAAATCCTGTGGGATTCCAAGAAAATAGCCACAAAGAACATGTCTTCAAGGAAATGTAGAATCAGGAAGAAAAGCCCGAACCAGAAGAATAAGACTGCAGACCAGGGATGAGAAGAGTGTGGGACAAAGTAATAAACTCTTCCACTTCCCTAGTCAGGGTTGGGGCTCAAAACATAGAGTTTTAGCCACGGTAATGGTATATGAGTGGTCATCAAAGGAGTTGAAGGCGCAGAGCCAGACTGTAACTCAGGCTACATGATGCCCCCTAGCTCCCTAGACAGCTCCTTGCTCTGTCTCTGCATATCTCTGTCTCTCCACTGTATCTCTCTCTGTTTCTCTCTCCGCCCCCTACTCTCCCAGAGCACTTCATCTTACCACCATTTATATTTCACTTATAGTTGCTTTCTTCTATTGTGCTATTTTTCTTCTATTGAAAGCATCGAATTTTGCAGATATTGGTGACATTAACTCCCCAATTGTATATTAAAATTAGAAGAAAATTCTATTTGAAGAAAGACTTAAATAAATGTAGTATCTAGGGACAGATATATTCCCTTCTCACTTTCAGCCTTGTCCATAATTAATTTTTACTTGAAAATCTTGTTCATTTATTTATTCAACAAACATTAGCTGCATGACTCTCATATGCCAGGCCCCATGCTAAAAGTGTCCTGCTAAGAACCAGGATAGATTCTTTGCCTTCTAGGTGCCTGGGGCAGAGAAGTGGAGGCAGGGAGATAAACAACTGTAAGGCAAGGTGCTGGGCACTAACATGGTGACGTGAGCTGAGGGCCTGCGGACTGTGGAGTGAAGGCAACTGGCTAGGAGTTAAAGAGCCAGTGGTCAGGGAAAGTGATACCTTGCCTGAATCCCAAAAGACGTGTGGAGGTTGGAGAAGGACAGGACAGGGAAAGAAAATTTCCAGTTAGAATGACTAACCCAGAGAAAAACAGAGGATGAAACAACAATCCGTAGAAAGGCAGGTTGTTGAGAATGTATAACAACAGGGAGCAGCCTGAGGAGGGGGAGGGAAAGTAGAGAGGCTGACTTTATTCAAGGCTGGAGATTGGAGAAGTTTTTAGGTTTGCTTGTTGTTTGTTTGTTCATTTGCTTTGCAGTATTGGAGACTGAATCCAGAACTTTCACACTGCGATATATCCTCTGTCTGTTTTATTTTTTATTTTGAGACAGGATCTCACTAAGTCACTAAACTGCCCAGGCTGGACTTGAACTTCTAATCCTCCTGTCTGAGCTTCCCAAAATGCTGGGATTATACGCATGCACCACCATGCCCAGCTACACTGCAGAGTTTATACCACACATGCCTGTGGGTGAAGTCCCTATCCCTTTGAGGAGATTTGAGCAAAGAATGGTGTGACCGCATCTGGGTGACAGGTGGATCTCTTCTGGCCACTGTGAAAATAAAGGAAGAAGACATTGCACTCATTCAGAAGGGACCTGATAAGGCTTGAAGAGGGATAGGGGGATGGAGAAGACAGCAAATGTAAGTGATATATAGTAGAAAGTGTCTGCAGTCTTCCAAAACTGACTAGATTGCAGATTTTCTTATGTTCTTCTTGATGTCAGCAACCTTCCTGGGTTGATTTGTCTCTCACCTTGGTCTTTGGCTTTTGGGACAAATGAGCAGTGATTAACCCCTCTTCAGTGAACCGATATTCAGCCTCTGAATTCAGATATGCTGATATTTGCTTAATCTTGGCTTCATTAGAATTGGGAGTCCCCCTGCATTCTAGTTTTCTCTGATAGGTTTGTGCCAGATTCATAGTCTCTGAAGAAAGTATCATCAACTAAATCCGGGTTCAAAATCCTTCCCCACCTTCTTTCTTCTTCCAGCACTGTCTTTCATCACTCCAAAAGGCACCAGTGACAAATATGGCTGTTTGCAATTAATTCTACCCTTTCCTTCACTATTTTTGCCCAATCAAGATCAAGGTTTACAGTAGTTGCCAAGGGGAACCATGCTATTAGATATCTATTCACCCATGTTTGAAGCTTACCACCACCGTGCAAGTTACTTTGCATTAGATTCTAAGGGGGTGCTCATTAACTCAATTATGCTGGAAGAAACAGCTCTAATGCAAGCTACACTTAAGAGAAACTTTTTTCCCTTTTGAATATTTTAGACATATTTTGTAAGTAGAATTAATTTTTAAAGAAAATTACATAGCATTTTTCTCACAAGCGAAAGTAGATTGAGGGGCAAGGAGAGGTTGAGGAAGAGAGAAAAAGGGAGATGAAGGAGGGAGGGAGATGGGAAAACAGAGAGAGAGAGAGAGAGAGAGAGAGAGAGAGAGAGAGAGAGAGAGAACTTGGGCATAGAGAATGGAAGACAGAGCTAAACAGAATAAATATAGTAGGGACAGGGATGGTGTGGTCACAGATTGCTTTTTATTGGAGTTGCCCATTGCTGGTTGCTATCATTCTGAAGATAGTCTAATGAAACTATAGAAGTCAAGTTTTTACACTTTATAAAATGTACCAAGATTGTGACAACTGCAGATTAAAAAGTGACACCATCACTGACTGTTGGTCCTGCCATTCCTCACTCCTGGTTCAGTGCTCATGGAAGTCACCATCACTTAAGAGGTACACTTTCTGACTAATATATGATAGGTCTCACTGCTATTAACCAGGACCATAATGCAATCACAGTTGACATGTCTGTCTTCTTTGACCCAACCTATAAATTTGTTCTAATTCTTTCTTGCCAAGATCCAGAAATCCTAAAAAAAAAAAAAAACCAAACCTCCCGTGGATGAAGATCATGTTGAACTTGGTAGTATAAATGTAGTTCTACAGAGAAACAGGCTGGGACAGAAGGAACGCCAACCCCACAACTTCCCAGAGAAATAACCTCGTACTTGTGCACAGAAGTGGTTCAAAACAGTGGAAACTGACCGTCAGGGCAACCTGGTCCTCCTAGTAAATGCTGAAGTCTTGCAGTAGGGGGATTAAACACTTAGTGTTCAGGATACTATGGAGGAGGGGATGGTAGGATATTCAACAGAGCCAAAATGTGCTGAGAGTTTGTATCCTATGTCTGCTTGCGTTGACTCTGCATTTTTACAAAACTAGGGCAGACCTGTGTTCACTCAGTTAGTAGTAGCTCTGGAATTCTGATCCATGTCTGTCTGACTCCAGCGCTGCCTGCTCTTAACTACAATTTAGAGACTGTGTCTGGAGACCTTCCACAGGAAGGAGCATCACTAGTCTAGGGTTTTTCCCTTTTGGGAATTTCTGATTCTAAGCTTGTCTGATCATACATTCAGTATACACTATGCCAAGCCTAAAAGATAACCTCAGAATGTTTAAAAAAAAAAAAGACTAAGCTAAAAGAGTAAAGGAGAAGCAAATCATTTTAAAAGAAAAAAATAAGCTACCAATAGTACTTCCACCCAAACAGCCATTTTTCACTCCTGTACATTATCTTCCAATCCTGTTGACACACTGACATATTTTTCTATCACTGCAATCAAAGCAATTTTAGTATTTGCATTGCCATTTCACTTAGTGTCATATCATAAACCTTTCCCAAGTTGCTATACAGTCTCTATAATGATCATTTTTAATGTCTGTATAATGTTCTAACAAATGGATACACCATAATTTGCTAAACAACTCCCTAATTGTTGAACATTTAGGCTATTTCCACTTTTTTTTAATTTCATAAGTTGCGCTATGATGAGAGTTTTTATGTGTAACCACATGAGGTGATGGAAAGAGAAAAGTCAGAGAAAAGAGAGTTAAAATTCACCCTGCAACTTACCTTGAGTGTGTGGGATGAAGTCTTTAGAGATTTTTTTGGAAAGAGGAGCAGGAAAAATAGCCAGGTGAGAGGAGTAAGGGCTATAAAGCCAAAGCAGGCAACTCAGAAGAACATGCAAAATGTAGGTGATGGCTACTGAATTTGAGCTGCCATGACTTTCCAATGACTTTACTTCCTCAGACCCAGGGTTGAGCAAAAGCAGTTTAGCCTGAGAAAGGCACATGAAGGGACTACTTCTCCTTTGGTCAAATGTTCTGGACCTAAGGAGACATATGCAAAGTAATAACCTCCTTCTAGGAGTTGTCATGAGAAAAGAAGGCAGAGAAACACCTCACTGGGCTTCCTCTGGGCTCAACACTTTGAGGTTAAAACCTTGGAGTCACTTCTCTGACCCAACAACCCTCTCTGAGCTCTTCCTATCTGCCTGCAAATCCAAAGACACATCCCACTTCCTCTGCCTTCCTGAGCCTCTGATGCACCTGTGAGCCCTGAGCACAGCTGCAAGTCAGGACTTAGCCTCCCCAGCTCCTTCTGCTTCTTTCCCCCCAAGGACTCAAACTCTTTAATCTTTACTTCTACTCCATGAAGGTAGATAAGTCTTAAAGTGATCAGAGTTCTAGACTCTTCCATGGTTTCAGTCACTGTCCTTGCTTTAGAAAACCTGCATCCTGATGGGATACTACTCAGGCTCTGAAATAATTTCTTTGTGTTCCCTTAAACCCTCAGAGGTAAACACGACTGTGCAATTTGAATATGCATCTAGAGAAGGCAAATAAGTAGATCCCAACAGTTGGCCATTCGAGTTTGCCAAACTCCAGTGCGTTCTTCTGGAGTCCTCTAGCCTGAGCCACCCATGAGTGTGGTCCCTTTTCTACACTTGTACAGTAGTAAGAGGTCATCTTCCTACATCTCCCTGCAAATCTCCATGGTAATCCTACTTGAGGTACAGGGGGTAGGGCACAGGATAGGAGAGTAAGAGGGGCTGTGGGGCTGGTGATGGTCTGACTCACTGGAGTCCTTCTGAGAACAGAACCTGTCCAACACCCTCAAGGCACCAGCCTCACCCTACTGTCACTCCTAAGTGTGGTTCCCAGCACTTGGCTGGATCAGCAGGCGAAGCTCATGGCCTGGGGAACAGGGAGGCCTTGTCAGGGGAAAGTTGCTGACCAGCCCCTTCTCATGGGCTGTCAGGGCTAATCAACATCAGCACAGTTAATGGGGAACACAAAACCTATTTAAAAGCTGCATTTACCACTTGGCTGGTTCCATTACACTGTGCAATATCCAGGTGCCACACTTCCTTTCAAAGTGTCTGTCTCAATGCTTCTGCGAACTGCCAGGATTAGGAAGTCACCACCCAGAGCCACCTGAGGAGGACTTCTCCACCCCTCACTACCTCCACAGCAGGCTCAGCTACAAGAGATTCCCCTTCCCCCGAGGAGGAAGGATCTGGAGCAGGGCACAATAGAAGACACTGCAGGCACCTGGTCTCTGTCCCCTCCAAGCCTGTGGGGACATCTCACTCTCTGCTGGGGTAACTCTATTCCCCATCCACATCTGAGCACCTGGATGCCAATGGGAATGACCTACTGGGTAGAGGCCTCTGGCTCCCCACTCCCTCTTAGAGACCCCCATGGGCAAGATGACTCTCACACCCAATTCCCACCCTGCACCTCTCTCACTGAAGATTCAACCTGGGTGCAATAGAAAAGCTTCAGATTCCATTTGAATAAGACCTGATCCCTCTCCTCCTGAGCTGCTACTGCTCAGCTCTTCCATTGATGCCACCCTACCTCACCCCCGACATTCAAGCATTTCCCAGTCTTTAAGCAGAAACTCATCATCCGCCTGCTTCTGACCACCTATGGGCAATGCCAAATGTGGAGGCACACACTCTTATGCTAAAACTTTGAGGGAGTTCATATAAAGACCACTAACAGTGACTCTTTTTATTCTGCCAATAAATCAGGTATGAGTGCCTAACAGGCACTGGAGTTGGCCTAGGAGAGAGTGAGAAAAGTTAATGGTTTAGAGTAGACACATGCAGACACCAAATAATTGCAAAGAGGCGTATGGATACACATGCCATGAAAGAAGAGCAGAGAGCCCAAAAGCAAACAGCAGGGCTCTTGAACTGAACCAGGGTCAAGGAAATCTTGATGGGATGCACCTGTATGTTCCTGTCCCCTAGTGCCACTGTGTGTAGTGTGTGCAACCATCCTTGTGTTTAAAGAGTGCTTCCTGTCACATCTCCATGACTGTCTCCATCACCAGCTCCATCCTTCCGGCCACAGCCATCCCATCACTGTAGCCAGCCTCAAACCTTCTCTTACCCAAATAGGGGTCAGGCTGTGGCCCCTAAGTGGCTTGGGCAAGAGCCAAGAGGAAAACTGTCACCTTGAGACAAGTGAAGGGTTCCCCTCCCTCCTACTGTAAGGCTTCCAGCTCTATCCTCTCAATGCTCACAACCAGCTAACACTTCTCTGGAGGAAGCTGGGTGGTGTCAGTTCTTCAGGCCTCCCTACACTGGCTGCTGGTGGCTTACTCATGGCCATTCCAGGATCACCTTGTTCCAGGTAACAGAGTAGCTACTGCTCATATTTGCAAAAAGCAAGCCTTTTTATGCTAGAGAAGTGAAGAGCTTCAAATGTTCACATTTGCTATAGCCTTAGATCAGGTGGATCTTGACGCCAAGAGATAAGGTCATTTCCTGTGAGGGCATCTGGTTCCCACATACCCAGTGTCTTGGTTACTTTTCTTTTGTTGCTGGGACAAAATACGCAACACCCGAAAGGAAGGAAAGAAAGGTTTATTTAGCTCTGTTTGTGGAGGTTTCAGTTCATAATCAGCTGGCTCCAAGGCAGAGTAGCATGGCACTGGGGCAACACTTCAAGGCAGCAGCCAGCAAAAGCGGCCAGAGTAAAAGCGGGGCAAACAAGCCTCTTCTCTTTCCTTATGTTGTATTCCCTGTACCAGCCCCCCTCCAGGACTGGTATAGCACTCACAAAATCTCCTTGCCCTCCTCTTGCACAAGATGAGGATATTTACAAAGTAAGAACCCTGGTTCCCTGCTGAGTCTCTTAGTTAAACTTCTAAACTTCTCAAGTTGACACAATGTATCAACCATAACACCCAGTCACACCCGGTGGCATCTGCAGTAGCTTCCCCGCATCATCCACTGAACGCACATCTCCCCAGCTGGCACGCCACTGGGTCACAGGATAAACAGAAGGCCTGGCTTCTTCCTCTGCAGCCAGAGAGACGCTGTCCAAGCTCCACACATCTCCAGGCAAGTTGGAGAAGCACCAAACACACAGTACTGTGGGTCAGGAGCTGAAAGACCACATCCAGGCAGCTTTAATTCACTGTGCGATCTTAAAAGTAACCTCTCTCCAAGTTTCAGCTCTCTGTGTAAAGAGCGCTGGGACTGAGTGAATGGCCTTTTCCATAGGCCCAAATGGCCCCTGCAGCTAAAGGGAAAGCCAAGGTACAGGAATTCCAGCCAAGGTGGCATCAGTTGTATCTGCTTTGTATATAGAGCTTCTGCAGAAAGTTTTCACTCAGAAAAAAAGGTTCATCCCTAAAAGCAAGTTGGAAAATGACTGCAGTGATGGTCCCCAAGGCCCCTTCCAGACTTGATGTTTCGTGATTTACTGGCAAATAAAATAACATCTATGAAAGGGGCTGGGAACATGCAGAACACGGCAGGGACACAATACGTAGACTGTTTTTTCTGCTCTGCATTTTCCATACCATGAGAGCCTGTGGCAGGTGCTCAGCTGAAATTCGCACCATCTTCTGACCTTTGAGTTAAGGAGCCACCTGAGAGGCCTCTGTGGGAAGTAAGTGGAATGAGGCAGGAAGAAAGTAGAGAGGGCACGCAGGGAGGGAGGCCAAACAGGGAGGCAGACCAACCAGAGTTGAGCCTGGGACCCTCAGGCGCCCAGCTGCAGGCAGAGGGTGTATGGCCACCCCCCACACACACACACACAACTTCCAACTGCATCATGTAGGCCTCCGGCTCTGGTTGCCATGGAGATGGGAAAGCGTGGGCTCAGGGCCCTGGTCTCTCCACCAGAGGCAGCAGCACGTGCTCCTGTTGATCTCAGTCCATTGAGGAAGGCGTGGAGATGGGAGCTTGCGCACTCGTCTCGCTCTGTGTCCCCTGCCTCACTGCCCTCTGTTCACTTCCAGACTTACCTTGGAAGCCAAAGGCCAGGTCCCTTCTGCTCAGAGGCTGTGCTTGGAGCATGTGCAGATGGAGCATTCAAGGGGAATTGGGCTACTGCAGCGTAGACAGCTTGAGGAGGGCTGTGTGCGGAGGTGGATGCCACCCTGTGAGCAGCAAATGACAGGGCAGAGTGAAGAGGTGGGCCTGACGGGCGCTGCAGACATGGATCACGGGGCAGAAGCAGCGAGCGGGTGTGCATCCATCCAGGCAGGAAGCTGCTGGAGCCATCTGAGTGAGAGATGAAGGCTTGGTGGACAACAAGGAAACACTGGAGGGCAGTGAGCCAGAAGGAAAAACCTGGAGCTCCAGGGATGGCAGAATACGAATTCCCTCCTTGTATCTAAACCCTCAAAGCCTCGGAAGGTTTGGAACCATGACACAAATGCTGTGCACGAAGCCCTGCCAGAGACCCCGAGGTGTACTAGCAAAGTCAGGCTCCTAGCTTCATGCGTTCACACAGGTCTGGCTGTGATAGACTTATTTTAACTCAGCTTCACCACACTTTGTATTTCGACCATGGAGTCCCCTTCCCCCACCTGCTTATCCCTCCAGAACACTGGGAATTACCAAGTCCATCTCACACAGAGGGCAAGGCAGGAGGGGAGCGAAGACACCAAGCTGGGCCTCAAATAATCACATCTGTGACTCAGGGGTCCAACCCTGCGGGGCAGGCCTAAGCTACAAGTTCTTAACATGGAAATGGCCATGTGCTTGAAGGAGTCACTTGGTTTAAAGTACCTGAAGTGTCAATGACAGAAATCAGCTTAGTAAACCGTGGTCAGATTCCTTGACAGAACATGTTGTGAGATGATTACAAATATTATGTAGCTGCATGGGAAGTCAATTCAGATGAAATACATCCTAAGAACTATTTTGAAAAATAAATGTATGGAAAAAATGAATAACAGTTTGCTCTTGTTTTTGGCAAGACAGAAGTTTCTCTGAATGATGAATATAAGTTCGTCAGAGAAATAAACAGTTCCCCTGAAATAGGCAGCAATCGGCATGTACATCAGGCTTCTGTGAGTCTGATCAGATTGAGTCAGTTCTCTGCATCTCAGTCCCTGTAGGCATCGCAAGTACCTGGGCCTGCAGGGCTGAAGCCTGGTATCCCTGTGGAAGTTTGGTCCCTTAATGAGACCTGAACAGAAAAGCCACATTCTCATCCCACATTCCCAACTTCAGCAGGGCCACCAAGGCTCAGGAGAAGGAATAACTGGGGTGGGGAAAAGGTAGGATTTGACTCAAAATACCTGGGCTGACATGAACAACACCAAGAAGCTTTGTCACTTTGTGTGAACTCTGCTTGAAGCCAGCAAGAAGCACAGGAAGAGGCCGGGGGGAGGGGGTCTGCAGTCTCCCTGTGGAGAGCACATAGGCCAGGCCTTGGAGGTGGCTTGGGGTCCCTCCAGCAGTCACAAGTCTAGCAGGTAGTGGGTCTCCAGGGGCCAGGGACCCGAGCTCCCAGCTGTCCGGTTTGGGAGAAGGCTCACTGTCCCTGCCAGCCCCCAGGCCCATATTTTGCAAATGAAGACATCTCCCTCGCCAAGCGGACGGTTTGTAGGGCTAAATGACTTTGTATTTCTGGAGTGGAAGGAACAGAACCGCCGCGAGACACTGCTGTTTCCCTGCTGTAATTGATGGCACTCACTCTTTTCTGCCGTTAACGCACAAGCTGCAGTTATTTTTCTTTTTTTAACCAAACACTGCTGAATGGGAAACATTGATTTTTTTTTTTAAACTGAGTTTCAAACTGAGAAATGTCTTGATCCCA
>RJWM01033037.1:0-20957 GCA_004363535.1 Dasyprocta punctata | reverse complement strand
GGTTACAGAGGAGCATGGAGAGAGGATGTGGAGGTCTCTGTCTGTTTGCCTGTCACCTTCCAGACTCATCTTCCTCTTGGAGTTTTCTTAGGTCACCTTTAAGACACACACACACACACACACACACACACACACATATGCATACACAGCCATCCTTCCCAGCACTCACAGGAGACACCGAGCCTGACGGTCCTCTCCATGGTCTCCTGCGATTCTCCAAGTTTCACCTGGCAGGTGAGGTTGGTGTTGTGGTCCTGGGGTCACAGGGTGAGAATAAGCACTGAGGAATTCAGGCTCCCAGGGTCTGTAGAGTTGAGGGCACACCTCAACCAGGAGAAGGTGAGGGTCCACCCCTCTTGGCAGGACCCTGGCAGGCTGCAGCTCAGGTGCATGGGGCGGCTGGACTCCAGAGCCTCGGGAATGTGGAGGACGGGTTTCTCTGTGAGGGCTGAGGAGGAGACAGGGAGCTGCCTGGGCCATGTTGGGATCCAGTGTGACCCTGACAGTAACTGGTGTCTTAGGGCACAAGTGGGCCCATGTCTGGTGTTCCTGTGACCTACCCAATCCCATGATCAGAGTAGACAAGAGTCTAACATTCTGTTCTTGCTCTCATGTGGGTGGTGCAGCACCTGAGGTTCCCACCCAGGGACTCTGCCCACCTTTCATCTGTAATTTCAATGGATTATCTGCATAAACATATTCTTTCTTTATTTTATTTTATTTATTTATTTTTGTGCAGCACTGGGGATCGAACTCACAACCTCGCATCTGCCAAGGCAGGCACTTAAGCCACTGAGCCAAACTCCCAGCCCTGGTTTTTTGAGGCAGGGTCACACTATGTAGCTCAGGCGGGCCTTGCGCTCGCGTTGTAGCCCAAGCCAGTCTGGAACTCACAACGCTCCTCCTACCTCAGCCTCCCAAGTGCTGGGATTAAAGGCGTGTGCCACGCCTTTTTTGCATAAAATATTTTTTGTTCTTCTTTAACTCTATTTTGAAGACATAGGATCCTGTGTCCTCTATTTTGGTGCCTTTGATGCTTAGGAAGCAGTTGCAGGCCCAGATATCACCAAGGAGGTGGAATTGGTCTTTGATCTCTGTGTTCAGTGCATGTTTTGGGTTGTCTGTGGCCTCAGGATCACCATGGTTTAGGCTGTGGCTGACCCAGAACCAGGGCATGTAGAAATCTCCAGGAAACATCATGCACCCCGGGGTTAGAAGGAGGAGCAGGGCACCAGGACACACAGGCCCTCCTGCACTGTCACAGATTCCTGGACTTGGAGTTTGTATCTTGGATCCTGCTGCAGGGACCCTGGTGGGGGGGACACAGAAGCTCAGCTGCAGCCCTGACCCTCAGCCCTGCTGACCTCCCTTCCTCACTCACTCACCGGCCCACAGCAGGGGCAGCAGCAGCAGGGCCAGCATCTCGCATGTGGCAGGGGTAGAGCCAGTTGGGTTCCTGTCAGGGAAGCAGTGCCATAGTATGGGGCAGAGCCAGCAAAGCTGAACTGGAAGTGGCTGCTGAGGGAGAGCTGTGGCCACCTCCAAAGGGGAACTAGTGCTAAGGAACATTGCAGGTGAGATGGGTGAGGGGAATTCTGCTGTTACCACCCTACCTGGCACTGTATGTGACAAGACTGAGGTCCCTAGAGCCAAAGTGTGTCTGTGAAAAGCTGCCTTCCTGATGATGTTCAAGTCAACAGCAAGTACAGCAAGGCAGTGAGCGCAGATGGAAGACATGAGTGAGGGCCTGTCCTGTGATTGGGTGAGACGTATGTCAGCTCCAGCCTCTGACTGACCACCACAATATTCTGGGGAAACATTTTCAATTTTCCTTAAATTATTTAAATGTTAGCCAGCAAGGAAGCACTGTTTCATACCAAATTCTGGAGGCTGAGATCTCAGGGAAGAGCTTGAGCACTTTTGCCCTGAGGGAGTTTTCAGACAGGGCACACTCACTGTCTTTCTGGACAGATGAAGGTGAGGCCCCTGCCCTAAGGGACTTTGTCCCACCATGCAGGCTGCCAGAAGGGTACAGGATGAATTTAGAAACCAGAAACCTCATGAAGTTCAATCTTAGGGCCTGAACTTGTAGAGTCCTCAAATCCTTGGTAGTAGCCTGAAAAATACCTGGAAATAACCTGTCATCTTACTGGGTTTGTGTGTTTGTGTGTGTGTTTGTAATTTATTAAAGATTTCTTCAGATTTAACTCTGATAATGAGTTGTGGGAGTAAAGAAAGCTTCTTGACTCATGAATGATCAAAAGAAATTTCAACCAACCATACATGATGAAATGTTGACTTATGTATATATATTCTGTTGTATAAAAATTATACTTCAAAAGTGTCACCCATAGAAATGTAATCAAAGAGATTCAGTCAAAATTATGAGTGGAAAGTGTGTGGATATACTAGACATAGCCTACACTATTAGTAAGAATTATGCTACTTTTTCTGAGTGCCTTTATTTATTTGTAAATTTTCAGCATGTTGGGGTTTATGATTTTGATTTTATATATTTTCTAATAAAAACTGAGTGACAAATTTCATAGTTTTTTTAAAGACTGGGAAACACTCTCTCCTTGACTGGATTTCAGACAGCCTGCTCTGACTGCTTTTATAACTAGTGTAAATCTGTGATAGTCTTGAGTCTTATCCCAATACCCCCAAATATTCTTCCTTCCTATGTTAAGTAGTGTTGAGTGATTTTTCTTCAATAAAGTTATAAATGCTGGTCTCCCCAAAACCTGAGTTTGCCCTGCCTGGGTGTTCAGGTAACAAAAAAGTAATGGCATGCCTTTTACAGGTAAGATTGTCTTCTGTAAAGTAAGGACTAAAAAAACCAAATGTAGTTGTAGCATAAACAGGCTTCACACAGGTGTACAGCACAAATCCCCACCTGTGGGGTAGCTAACAGATTTCGGTTGTGTGTTGAGAATCTTCCAGGACTTAAGCCCTTTGGTGACTTTGTGTTCTATCAGCCTTTGACACACAAGTGACAAAATTCTTGAGATCAATTTTTCTGATGAAATACATAGTGTGGTTTTTGTTCTCAATTTGGTCCTTTGTACATTAAATATCAAGAGGTTGGTGGTTTCAAATGCCTTCATGATAAAACACATAGCAAGTAGGAATTAAAGAGAAATTCCTTAAGAGTTACAAGGTATAACTCAATACACCTAGTCAGGGAATACCATAAGAAGACACTAAAATATGCAAAAGTATAAGAGTTGAAAGAAGAAAAAAAGTCTTTTTTCTTAGATGATATGATTGCATATAGAAATATCTAAGAGTACACACAGTTACATTTGGTAGTTTAAAAAGTAAAACAGAGCAACTGATAAGCTTTGATCCTATTACAAAACTCAATTCTATTTTTCTATCACAATGACAAATAAAACGGAACATTACAAAATGTGTTGCTGACAAATGTTTTGTCCTCCATCAGATAAGAGAAAGAGTGTTATGGTTTAAAAACTGGTGGTCAATTTAGTACCAGCTGAATTACATCAGCATGGTGCTGAGTATAGATGGCCCACCTGAAGAAAGTTGCCAGCATAAATCAAGATGTGGAGAAGAGTGAGGCGTTGTGGGTTCTTCCAAGAGTTGCTGTTGGTTCTCCTGGAGAAGCTTGTCATGTTGGCTTCCCCAATATGGATTTGGCCATTATCATCGGAGGAGCTCAAGACCTCATCAATGAGAGTGGCTGTGGTTCACTTTGCGGGAGCTCTGCTCCTCACATGCTGCATTGCTTTCTGGCTCTGGAGGAGAAGATGTGTGCTGGAGAAGCTTGTCACGCTGGGCTTCCTGACCTGCACTCGATGGTTCTCATCATTGGAGGAGCTCAGGACCTTGTTGCCACTGAGGATGGCTGGGGTACTCTTCAGGGCATCCCCGCTCCTTATTTTGAGCATCACTTCTCAGCTCCAGTGTAGAACCCTCAACCTACTGCACAGCTCCTTCACCCCGCTGGCATAGACTTTCCAGTTTCCACCACTCACCTTTAGCCTTCCTGGCACAGAACCGTAAAATAGACTGGCATGAGTCCTCATTGTGGGCTCTTAGGTTTCCAGTTGGATTTGTGGGAGGCATTGTCATGTGTTTTGGGTCTTTAGCTGGACTCATGCAGGACATTGCTGGGATCCAGGCCCTTGACTGAATATCCTGGGTCTCTAGTGTTGTGAACAGATTTTCCTGCACTTTCTTATGTTTGAATCTGGGTGACCATCATAAAACAGTATTATAAATTGTGTGTCCTGTATGCAGTTGTTCTCCCTGTATCCCCTGACTACAATAGAGAGACAAAGGAGAGAGAATCGAGAAAGAAAGAAAAGAGGCCTTTACTGTAGGCATGGAAGGGCTGCCAAAGAGATGCAAACACCCTTTGAAGGGACCAAAGAAAAAGCACTGGCTTTATTTGGCATTTACGGGGGTGGAGTTAAAGGGGTGAAAGGAATGATGTAGTGACAACTGATTGGGGCAGCACTGACACATGCGTAAAAGGCAAGAGGTTCAACTTTTGGGTTTTGCGTGAGGAACGTTGAAGTCAGTGCTGAAGGGAGGTGCTGTCCAGATCCATGTTGACTTGGAAGAATGCGCATGGGAAAAGCCCATCATTCCTGTCTTTTGGTTGTTAAGGGATGATGTGTCCCTCTCTAGCTACTTCCTGCTGGACAGGGGCATCTCGGTAGGGACTATGACATGATGCAGAATGACAAGTAGCCGCCACACAGAGGTTGGTCCCAGGGGGTTCCAGCACAACTAGAAGTTCTCTAGCAGTGAAAGTTTGTATCCTGGAGTGGATAAACCTCCAGAGGAGTTTTAAAATACAGGGTACAACAAGCAGGGAAAAAAACCAATTGTGATTAGAGGATCTATGGTAGACACTACTATCAGTGCCCATGAATCTAAGGAGGGTCACTACGAGGACCACGGAGTTGTGTTATACCCCTTGAGTCTCTTTTCTATGTTTTCTGCCAACTCTCAGAGTTTCTGAATTTGGCCCTTGACTATACATAACTGGTTTACAAAGAAACAACATTCTTCTCCCAACATAGTGCGGATACTACCTCTCTCCACCATCAGTACCTTAAGGGCATGACGGTGTTGGAGGACAGCAGCTGCTAGAGAGGTAATCTGGTCTTGAAGTGAGTCCATCGCTCTTGATGCTTCATAAATAGAGGTTTTTAAAAAAATCATCAGACAACTGAGTATAGAAGTAAGCACCCATTCCAATTCCTCCAGCTCCCATGCCAATAGCTGAGAAGATACCAATCCCTGTGAGGGTTGGTGCTGCAGCCCTAGATGACCTATGGAACACTGTGTGAGAGTTAATCTGTAGTCTTTGCATGACTTCAGATTTTGTCTGCAGTGTCACTTGCGGGGCCACTACTGCCAATGTGCAGGAGCCCTATCATGTGGAAGGGAGACAAGTGAATGCTCCAAGCCCACAGACAAAGAATTGTCTGTTGGGAGGGCACATAGGGCTGGTGATTTTTGTTGCCTCTTGTACATGGGTTCAAGGCTCAAGAAACTCCACCATAGATGTTGTACTAGTTTGGTCTGAGTGAAGGATACAGTACAGATTTTTTGGCCATGATTGTCTTGGTGCTAAAGTTAGAGGCCCAACAATTTGTGCTTGCACATATGTTTGAAGGGCTGATATCTCCCAGGTGACTGGATATGCCATATATGAATCCTATTGTAGGTGCAGGCAAAGCCAGCAATTGGAAGGGTGAGTTGCATTAGACCCCTGCAGAACAGATTGTAAGAACTCGTATGTGTTGTTGAGGAGCTGTGGTATGGGTAGGGGAATTGGAGCATGTTGAGAGGGC
The DNA here is from genome assembly GCA_004363535.1 of Dasyprocta punctata. NCBI lineage: Eukaryota > Metazoa > Chordata > Mammalia > Rodentia > Dasyproctidae > Dasyprocta > Dasyprocta punctata. Next base: position 15,126 of record RJWM01033037.1, on the reverse strand, counting down.
AAGAATGAAGGAAAGAGCTTCAGTGGTATGAATTGCATGTCAGGGAGTTACTTTTTGTGTAGAGTTAAGAACATGTAGTTTTTGTAAAAGGTAGGTACCTGATGCAGTTGAAATTCCCATATTTGGCTTTCTAGGAGTACTGGGAATGTTTGTGGGTCCCTGACAGTGATATGTAATATCTGAGTCCAGGTGTACTGCCTGTCCAGGTGATATTAATTGATATGTGATCATCATGATTAATCCAGAATCGATTTTCAGTTTAGCCTGTGGATTCACATCCCCAGTAAGGGCAATCATGTGGGTTTTCTGGATAGAAATAGAATCTAGGACTACTGGTTGGAAATATAGTATTGTCATACAGATCTTTAACACAGGTCAGTGTGCACCAGGGAATGTGGAATGTGAGGTTACCTGAGGTCCAGTTGGCCTAAGCTATGATGGTGTGGGTGTAGCCTGCTGCTCCTCCATGTTATGTGAGGTAGAAATTTTAGATTGAAGGTGGGAGTGGTTGTGACTATTTCATTGTTAGGAGGGTGAAAGTCGAGGCCAGGAAGATATGCATGTCTATAGCAGTTAAGAATGATTAAGCCTGAGATAACTAGTAGGTAGAGGATTATGAAAGAGAACTTGTGTATGATGTGGAAATCACCCAGAAAGACCACCCAGAATCCTACTGCAAAAAGAACTAGTAAAACATAAGGGATGAGGAATCATACAGGGTGACAAGCCATTGGTCAATCAGAGAGTGATGATTGTGAGTCCTTGATCATGCGAAGGCGGGTAGGAGTCAGGAGATGAGATGACCACTTGGGAGAGGCGCAGCCAGAGGAGTGTATAACTGGTGGACACCATTTAGCCTGGGTGATGTGGAGCCAGGATGGCAATCCAGCGACCTTCACCGCTGTTGGAGTTGTGAGGTAGATCAGGTAAGGTCTACTCCACTTAGGCTGTAACTCTGTGGACTTAGAAGATTTGAGATAAATTAAATCTCTTGGAGTTTTTTTTTGGGGGGTCTGGTTTGGCTCCTTCCAAGGGCTGTGGGAGACAATGATCTGCATGTTGGTGCAGTAGATGTTGAAGGAGAGTAAGAATTGGGATATAATCTGCCAAAAGAGGAAGATCTTGGGAGGCAGGTAAATTGTGAAGTAGGAACAGCCTGCCATACATAAGCTCAAAGGGTTTCAGGAAGGTAGGGGCCAGGGGAAATGCACTGAGCTTGATTAGAGCCAAAGGAAGAAACTGAGGCCAAGGTTGGCATAGGTCTAGAATAAGTTTTGTGAGATGCATCTTAATGCGACCATTTGTTTTTTCTACCTTTTCTGAAGACTGTGGATGATACGGGATGTGTAAATGCTACACGATGTGTCGACTTGAGGACACCTGTTGGGTGATGTGAGAGATGTAGGCTGGGCCATTGTCAGACTGAATACCCTGGGGCAGCCCAAATCTGGGTATGATGTCCTGTAACAGGACACAAGCAACTACATCAGCTGTCTCCCTGGCTGTAGGAAAGGCTTCTATCCACCCCCCAAAAATACAGACAAAGGTAAGAAGATATCTGAAGGTTTTGTGATGAGGCACATGGGTAAAATCTATTTGCCATCCCTGACCTGAAGTGTGTCCCCTAACCTGGTGAGTAGGAAAGGAATGGGGTGGAAGATGCTCTTGAGGAGAGGTTGTACCACACAGGTGACAGTCATGTGTGACCTGGTGAAAAATGCTTCTTAAAGAGTGATGTGTAACCACAGGAGCCAAGAGTTTGTATAAGACTTTTGATCCTACATGGAAACAGTTATGTAAACTCATGATGATGTTAGAGGCTTTTTGATCTGGTAGTACCAGTTTAGACCCCCGGAAAATCCATCCCTGAGTGTTTTGTGTATACCTTGGCTTGTGAGGCAAAAGTAGCTCTTCTGGTGAATATTGGGGTAGTGGTAAGGTATCTGGGAGCAGGTGGGCCGAATATAGTCCCTGTGTGGCCAGTTTGGCCTGTGTGTTTTGAGAAGCATTATCCTGAGCCATCAGATTAGTGGACTTTTGGTGTCCTTTGCAATGAATGACCACTACCTGTGCTGGGAGCTGTGCTGTTTCTCAGAGTTTAAGGATGAGAGGCCCGTTAATGACAGGAGTGCCCTGCAAACTAATGAGACCCCTCTCCTGCCAGATTGCAGCATGAGAGTGTCAGATACTGAATGTATACTTTGAGTCAGTGTATGTGTTCATATTTTTACCTTTTGCTAGTGTAAAGGCCCATGTGAGTGCTATGCGTTCTGCCTTATGTAACAAAGTCCCAGGAATTAATGAGTTATCCTCTGGGGTTTGTGATCTACTGACTATAACATATCCTGCCATTTTTTGATTTCTTGTATTTGTGGAACTCCCATCTATGAACCAGGTGTCACCAGTCATGGGAAGGTGATCACTGTGAATATGAGGGAAAGAGATAGGAGTCATCTATAAAATCTTAACACAATTGTGTACTGGGACCCCCCCAACCCAAGGTTGGAAGGAACATGTAGAGGCCTTATTGGATCTAGGGGATCTGATAATGGACACTTAGAGGCTCGGTATAGAGGTTGAGCTAAAGTGGGGAAGTTAGTAATCCATAGATGGAAGAAATTAGCTAGTCCCAGGAAGGATAAAACCTGTTGCTTGGTGACAGGCTCCTGAAGGTCCCTAAGAATCACCTTATGGGAGAATGATCTGTGCCTCCAGAGAACCTGCCATGTTGGGTCAGGGAGGATCCAACTAGAATACAACTAGCCTGCCTTCCTGGTGAGTGGCGTGATCAGGGCAAACTCCAAGAAGAGAATGAGCAATACCTAACATGCACCTACTGGCACGTGGGCTGAGAATCAAGAGCCACCCCCCAACAACCCCATAAGCAACCTGTTGGTTCAAAGGATGGGCTAAGCTGATAGCAACTAAAGTACATAAAGCAACTAAATGCTTGTAATTTTTGGTTAATATTGCAGGCCTGGGTCCAGCAGTCTGAGAATCTCTTGGGAGGATGACAGTATGCATTGTAGCAAATGTGGGGGATTCCCATGTGTCTCGTCTTTGAGATCCAAGATTGTTCTCATTGTTTTGCTTCATTCTGATTAATTTTTTTGCTTTATTTCATATTCTGTTTTGATTGGTTTTATTCTGTTTTGGTTTTGGCTTGATTTTACTATACCTGATGGAATGGTCAACTATTGTGAAGATAACAAGATATACTGTAGTATCTATTGTTTTCTTAGTATCTTGCTTTGAAGTTCTGAACCAGTTCTACTGCTTTGCTTGATTAACATTCTTCTGTTATGTTTTGTTGGATTTTACTATGCTTGAAATAAAATTTAAAAAAAGAATCACCTTTAGATTGGTGATTATGGATCAAGTGGTTGGCATAAGGGTGAGACCCAGATATCTGACCTTTGGGGAAGCTATTTTGGCCTTAGTGGCCAATGCCTGGTGTCCATGACTGTTGAGAAAGTTGAGAATAACTGTTGTATAACCATAGCATGAAAGGTAGAGCATAAGAGGAGGTCATCAACATACTGAAGGAGAGTACTGGTTTGAGGTTAACAACTGCGAAGTCAGTAGCTAATGCCCAGCTGAAGAAGTGAGGACTATCCCTGAATCCATGAGGCAGTACTGTCCAGTAGAACTGCTGAGGTTAGAGGGTGCCTCAGTCCATCCATGTAAATGTCTTGCCTAAGAGTGTAAGGGAATAGTGAAGAAGGTATCTTTGAGGTTCAGGATCATAGAATGAGTAGTAGAAAGGGGAATGTGGGAAAGTATAGTGTGGAAGTTTGGGACTACTGGGTGTATAGGCATGTCAGCATTATTTATTGCTCTGAGGTCTTGAAGTAAATGGTAGGTCCCATGGGGTTTGAGGACAGGAAGAATTGGAGTAATGTATATAGAGTGTGTGACTCTGAGAAACCCATTCATTAATAAGTGATGGATTATGGGCTTAAGACCCCACTGGTTCTTGGGAGCAATAGGATATTGTGAGACACAAGGAAAAATAGAGAGATCCCTGAGGCAAATAGGTATTGGAGAGGCATGAGTTGCACAGGTGGGATTGGAAATGTCTCAAATAATGCGATCAACAAAGGAAAGGGGAAGAGAGGGTTCAGGAACTTTGATACAAGGTCAATGAGATTGGAGAGTGAGGATTGTAGATAGGGAGAAGGTGAAAGAGAAGTTGAGTTTTAGGAGAAGGTCCCCACCTAGCAGAGGAATGGGGAAGGTTGGGATAACAAGAAAGTCACCTGTGAAAAAGAGTCTGAAACCTGCAAGGCACGAGTTCAGTCTGAAGAGGTCACGATGTTTGGCTATGAACCTACACTACGGAGACTATGAACCGCACACATCGGCCTGAACATTCAGGTAAAACACTAAACGTGGCCCCTGTGTCAATAAGGGAAGAAAGGGCTTTACCTGAAATGTCCAGCAAGAATTGGGGCTCTGAGAGAGACACCTTGGTGGGGGTTGTAGATCCTGATGCCCATTAATTGTCGACAGTGAATCCAAGCAAGTTAGTCAGTGACAAATCTGGAGGTAGCAATGTTCCAGAATCCTGTGAGGGTGGGGAAGTGATGACTTACCCACTGTCTGGCGGAGAGGACAGTCAATGTTCCAGTGACCCTCCAGCTTGCAGATGAAGCAGGGCCCTGGTTGTGGCCTTAGACCTGGGCATGCTCATGCCTGATGTCCTTCCTTGTTGCACTTGAATCATGGTCCTTGAGGGGATCGGGTCCTGGCCTTGTCAGCTTGTGACTTGCATTGAGCCCCAAGTGCCACAGCCAAATATTGGCCCTGGAGTGTAGCTTGGAGTTTAAGTTGCTGTGCCTTTCTGTTGATAAAGACACAGGATGTCACATCTAAGAGTTCACTGTGAGAAGTTTGAGGGCCAAAGGCAGACTGTTGGAATCTAGTGTGAATATCTGGGGCTGCCTGACAGATAAACTGTGAATTAAGGAGAATGACACCCTCAGGTGACTCAGGTTGACGTCTACAATTTTTTTTTATTTAAGGGAAAATGGACACAGAAAAGAGAAACAAAAGGCAAAAGAGACAAACAAATAACAACAAATCTGATACGATAACATTATAGGTTTACATAATGAGATGACTGGAATTTGACAGTAGTTGTAATATTGCATATCATTACCTTCAAAGGGGTTGCTCAGATCAACAGATATAGACATGTAAAATTGATCTAATCATATGAGTATTAACTGTTCTTTTTCAATAGCTAATGCATTTAGTAGAATAGTCATTTTAACTATCTTATGTATACTTATATAAATTTATGTCTTTTTCCTTTTCCCTTCCTTCTTTCCTCCTTTCCCCTTAGAATACCCCTTGTTGTCTTTAAAATAACTGCCCATATCATCAGGCCTAATATAATCAAACAAAATAGTTCAGAATAAATCCAATAAGAAATAAAACAATGGTCTCAGAAAAGAGAAACAAAAAGCAAAAGGGACCAACAAACAACAACAACAAGACATCTACAAATTTAATAAAAGCCTCTGTCAGATGAGACATAAACTCTGCACGGTTTTCATCTTATCTTTGAGTTAATTCATCAATTTTGTGATAGCTAAGCTGACTCTGGAAAATTTTTCAGAGGCCTATCAGGATGCATTCTAATATTTGAGCTGCATGTTTAAGACCTTCTATGTTATGTTGATAATCCCACTGGGGATCCGCATTGGGAATGGCAGTTACTCCAATGGGATGATTATGGTCTAAATCCTCCTTTTCATCAGCTGCCACCCATGCAGCCTGCCGAAGTTTCACCTTTTGCACTGGAAAGAGAGTGAATATTAAAATAATATGGATATCCTTATAGGTCATATCATAGGATTGAAAGACACATTTAAGCTGTTTGGTAAAGGTAAGAGAGTCATCATCAAAGGAGCCTACATGAGAGGAGACATGAGAAAGAGCTAAAACGGAAAAAGGGGAATTTACCTGCTTATGTGTAAGCATAGTGGCACATATGTAATATATACATTATACTGCGCCCTTTTCCACTCATGTTCTGTTGACAAAGTCCAAGCATGAAAAAAGATAGACCAGTGTTCTGTTGACAAAGTCCAAACACAGACCCGTGTTCTGTTGACAAAGTCCAAGTATGGAGAGGGTCTTCCAAGAAAAGGTCGCAGCATAAAAATTGGCTTTGTGGGAATGGGTTAATGCTTCTTGGGAACTATTGTTAATCTGTGCTCTGACATAGTTTGGAGAATTTCTTTCTTTCTTTCTTTCTTTCTTTCTTTCTTTCTTTCTTTCTTTCTTTCTTTCTTTCCCATGCACAAAATTAGCTAACAAAGTCCAGAAACTCCCTAAGAACAAAGGGATAGTTTATAAAATGTTTTTCTACAAATGGTGTAACTGTCTGACATTGAGTCAGACCAAGATCAAGGTTATATTAAAAGTTTGGGAGCCTTTAATGATAATAGTAATGACCAGCTGTCTGGGGCTGTCTGGGAACCTCTATGCAGAGAGGCCAATATGCTACTATGTTTTGAGGAAGTCAGGGTAGATAGCACATCCTTGCAGCTGCAAGAACATCACAGGGAGGTAGGGGGCTAAATCAGGGCTGAACATAGTCTTGTGTTTTGCAGGTTTTTAGCTAGGCTACCACAATGGAGTATTTATTAGTAGCAAAAACACGCTTCAAGGTCTTTAGCTAAGTATAAACTTTCTGCCTATGCTGATGAATCATGTAACCATAGAAACCACATAACCATAGAGACACCTGTTGATTTCATTCTTTTTATCTAAACCTTCAACCCTGGTCAAAAAAGAAAGTATATATTATTCTGTTAGAGCTTGCAAAAGAGTAATAGTAGTAATGGTAGTAGTAGTAGTAGAAGCAATAAACGAAGCAGATTCAAGCAGTCTTTGAGCTGTTTGTGTGTCTGTTATCCATGCGCCGACGCTCAGCCCTCCTTTGGGGACTCTGTGGACCTAGCCTGGCTGGACTATGGCAACATTACATAAATTTTTGTTTAAAAAATAATCATTTGACTGGTGAGCTCCTGTTGGTTTGACCTTAGCCTCCTATCACAAGTAGCTGGAGCACAAGAGAAAGGCAGATGCTAGAATCTGAAAGAAGATGTCGGTCAGAAACAATCCTAATTTTGCATTTTAGAAGATTTTTATGCTTGAAGGCATGAACACATTCAATATACCATAAGATCAGCAATAATGAATTGTCTTAGCCATGTGAAACCTTTGTAGCAGAACATCTTTAAATCCTAAAATCTTATGCAGACATAGTAGAACAATACATTTTTTTCATTTTTTTATTTCAAAGATAGTAAAAGCCAACAAAACAAAACAGAAAAAGCCAATCAAAACAATGCAACAAAATTGGTACAGAACGTCAAAGCAGGATACTAGAAAAACAACAATAGCTACCATAGTATATCTTGTTATCTTCACAGTAGTTGTCCTTTCCATCAGGTATAGCAAAATCAAACCAAAACCAAAACAGAATAAAAGCAAGCAAAACAGAATATTGAATAAAACAAAATAATTAATCAGAATAAAGAAAAACAGTGAGAACAATATTGAACTTCAAAGACAAAATAAAGGAAATCCCCCATTTTGCTATATTGTGTACTGTCATCCTCTCAAGAGATGTCCAGACCGCTGGCTCTGTGCCAGAAAAGTTGATATCTTGGTGGCTTCTCCTAGGCCCAGCATGGCCAATTCTCAGGAGCTGCTGGCTTTTCCCTCCCTGGAAGCAGCACAGCTTGCACAGCTTACTAGAAAGACTGGCTGGTTGATTTCTTGGTGGCTTCTCCCAGTCCCAGTGATATAGGGGAATGAAACTCCCAACCTACTATATGCCCGGTATGAGTTAGGGTTCTCTAAAATCGAAGAATGAATTTGAAGAACAATGGAGGTTAAGAACAGAAATATTTATTGAGAGAAAGAAAGCTTCTGTTTGAGAGAGAAAGGGCCCAGAGTGGGTTGCCCAGTAGAACAATATATTTTACAACTTTAGTTGGGGTGTCTCGCATAATGTTATGGAGATCACTATGGCCTCTGATCAATGAAAAAGAACAGGCAAAATGCTACCAGGTGGCTGCTTTTTATTCATCAATTGAATTCTTATCTAACAATCTCTGACCACCTCAAGGAAATTTGTTTAATTATCTTAATAATTTCAATTTTTTTGTAGATGACTTATGGAAAACATAATCACAACATTTAACATATTATTTTTGAACAATGAGAGACTCTCAAGTCATGAGACATAAATGGCAGTATTTATTAAATTTACACAACCAATTATAGCATTATTTTAACTAACTGGCAACTCAGGTAGAGGCATGCTTTTAGATGTATAACCTATATTAAATTTTGAACAAATGATCCAAAAATGGGAAAGGAAAAAATTGTTGAGCTCAAAGAAAAATACAGCTACCCATGAACATGACAAACACAAAAACATATATAGATGATCTGTACAGACTGGACATAGAAACATAAGTAACTTAACAGACAAACACCTTACACAATCAGCGTGCACTCAAATATATTGGGGCAACTTGAATTATAGTAACTTTTTTATAGTTTTTACATTTGTGAGGATAAATGGGTTAGTGAGAACCTTTTGTAGGTTAATCAACAGAGATCTCTTGAAATAAGAATCCAAGGAATAAAACCTTTTATACCTGTGAAAACAAAGACAGTTTTTAAAGTAAAGACAACCATTAGGAAATCATAGGAATTAGTGACAAATTGGAAGTCTTTGACATAATTACATGGGTCGGCAGTGAAGGACCCTGAGGGCTGTGAGATATGGGAAAGGGCAGAGAGGGAAAACAAGACACGAACATGGGTCAAGTCTTTAGTGCCTGTCACCTAGCAGACAGGAAGGAGAGGTTGGGGTGAGTGGCATTTTGAAGGAGGTTGGGGCAGAGATAGCGGCAGCGATGTGTGGCTGAAAGTGTCAGCATGCAGGAGGAGGCCCAGGATAGTGCAGGCTTGAGGAATGAGATCAGGTATGATGGGCAGGTGAGAAAATGGCAATGGTGGGGCGGAGGAGGAGCAGGAGGGCAAAGGGGTGATGTGGGTGGAATAGATGGTGGTAGAGAAGAGCAGGAAGCCTCTCTGGGACGTGGAGGTGCGATTTGTGGTGTGGAGCAGGTCGGAAGAGTTTGGGCTGACCCACATGCCTGAAGGAGGGAGGGACTGGCCCTGAGAGCAAAAAAGGCCTGGATGTAGGGGATCTCAGACCAGTTGCTGTTATGGTAGCAGAAAGTGTAGCACCCTCTAGAGTCCCTTGGTGGTTATTGTAGGTTGGCCATGAGATTTGGTAATAAGCAAACAGACAAAAATGCCAAGCTGCACTCCCTGAAGGGGTCGTCATCACCCCAGTGGGGAGTGCGAGACAGAGAGAACAAGAGCCCCACACCCAGGCCCAGCAGTCATCACCCGTGGGACAGGGGGGTCACCACAGAGGGTGAGATCTAGTGGGATGAGAGAAAAGAAGAGGGGGATGTTCTGATGCGGCACCATGGTTTACAAGAAAAAGTGAGAAATGGCTCACCTGTGAGGAACTGCGAACAATGAAGTGGCTGGTGGTGGATGGAGGCTGGTAACAGCAATAGTGGAGGTGGAGAGAAGAGGAAAAGAAGGAGGAAAGGGGGACTCAAACCTGGGGCAATTCCTGGGAGTCACACAATCTTCCTCACTTGAGTCACAGCACCATCTGCTTGGTCCTTTGTTGGATGAGAGAGAGAGAGAGACAAAGGAGAGAGAAGAGAGAAAGAAAGAAAGAAAAGAGGCCTTTTTGATGGGCACAGGAGAGCTGCTGAAGAGATGCAAGCACCCTCTGAAGGGAACAAAGAAAAACCGAGGGTTTTATTTGGAAATGACAGGGGTGGAATTAAAGAGGCAGGCAGAATGACATATCGACAGCTGATTAGCGGAGCAGTCGCTTGTGCATGAAAAGGTGGAGGTTCAAATTTTGGGTTTTGCAAGAAGAACAGGGAAGTCAGTGCTGAAGGGTGGTGCTATCCAGTGCCATGTTGACTCGGAAGAACAAACATGGGGAAAACACATCAACAGTAGCATCTCTGAAACTAAGTTGAAGTAGGGCCCCACCTAAAGACTCTCTGATCAGTGCCCCTATGGTTCACCTGGTTTACAGACTTGACTAAAACTTGAATTATACTTTTTAAGGAAAACTAGTACATAGCTAAACCAATCACAGGCAGCTAAAATCCTATGATTCAAAAACTAGGGAGTTAACTGTTTTGTTCCTGAATTCATTGTGTGTGAAGATATGGACAACTATTTTGAAGAAAACAAGAGACGTTATGGTAGCCACTGTTGATTTCCAGTTCACTTGTTTTGAAATCCTGTGTTGCTTGCATTGTTTTGTCCTGATCTGTTTTCTTCTGTTCTGTTTTGTTTTGCTTTATTCTCTTTAAAATAAAATTTTAAAAAAAGCTAGGGAATTTTTGCTGAAGTAGATCAGATAGGACAGTGGCATAACTGCAACCAATCAAATGTTTTCTTTATACCTGTGTCTGTGCCATAAAAGTCACCCACTTGTGTCCTGTCACTGGAGGGCCTTAGATTATAACTACAGGTTTGCAAATTGCTGTCAGCTCAGTTAAACTCTTTCAAATTGTATTGTGTCTCAATTTACTTCCCAACACATCAAAGTTTATCATATACTTGGACTACTGCTACTTAGGGAAGCATGTAACAAATCTCTAGCATGCACTACTGGTGTGGAGGGAAGTATACAAGCAAATTGAAGGACATTCAACATGCAAAGATGTGAGAATATGCTTTGTCAATGGGCTTGAAATGACAACATCAATAGTGTGAACAAAGTAATGTGATTTGTACCCAAATTAATCTACAGAATCATTGCCATACTCATAGCATCTCTCAAGTGACTTCTGTGGAACTTAAAACTGTATTGTAAAATTTATATTGGAGTAGAAACTTCCTCAGAGATCCAGGGGAGTCATGAAGAACAGTAAATATCTCTGTAAGGTATCAAGACATCTTCAACATTCCAGAGCCTAGATGGTGTTGTACTGGCACAGGCATAGACTGACACAGCAGTGCAACATAAGAGACAGAAATAGACCTTAACCATAGGAAACATCATATGAGATAGGAGGAGGGATACAGAAAGGGACAAGAATAGACTTTTCAGTATTTATGGGCAACTGGAGATGTGAGCAGAATTAAGTGAAACTCAGAAGACCACTAGGAGATGATAGAGGCAACTATCATTGGCTGAAAGGCAATTTTCAGCATGAAAACAAAAACTCTGAATGCAGAGTCAATTTACAGTTATTCAAACTTGTGAGAACACCTTAGTATATTAAAAATGTATCTGTTATGTTAAATACAGTAATGAATTGTGTATCTTTGATCACCAGTTTTCTGAAAAATTATCTATACTGCAAGCACAAATTGAAGTACTCTGAAAAATCTTTCTCAATAAATGCAGTAGAAATGACTGACTTATAATGAAGTCAGAGGTATAACATACAAAATGCATAAAACATATGTGAGCTGAGTGCACAAACTAGTGGATCCTTAAGAGAAAAGATGAAAATCAGGATCGTGCTAAATACATCATGGTTAAGGCCCATCAGGAGCAATATCTGTGTATATCACATGGCTACAATCAAGAAGCCTGATACATCAGGGGTTGGCACAGACATGGAGGAACTGGAACTGTGTGACACTGCTGTAGAGAATGTTGGTGAACCCCACCACTTTGGAATCTCTGTTTGGCAATATCTGTTTATGCTAAACACCACTTACCTTACCACCCAGCAGGCCCCTCCTCATATACTTTCCCCAAAAAGAGACCTAACCAGAAAAGAAGACTTAGTATTATTTTTCAGGATGATCATGATATACACTATACAGCAAACATAAGCTCCCATTATGATTTTCAGCTGGATGGATGGATTTAACACATGCATTGCAACAAAATATGATGCGGGTCTTATTTTCAGGAAATATGGTAAACTCTTGTCTCTCTGGCTGACCTCAGGACCATGTCTATGTGGAAGAGATCATAAACAGGGCAGCTCCAGATGACACGATGCAGATGAGATGTGAGCTCTCACCCATCACAGGCAAGTGACAGTTTGCAAATTGTCTTGAACCCATTTGCAGCTAAAGCAACAATACAAAGAGTCACTTGGAGTAACATAACTGATCCCAGAGTCCCCATAACAGGACACGAGCAGCTTCCAGACCTCAATCCAAACTGACCAGATGTATTTTTATAAACAAGAAAACACTGTACGTCTTGAAGGTCACAGCACACAGAATAGAGGACAGTGGAAGACACCACCCAGGGGTGAGCACTGAGGTGACCAATATCACAGAGATGAAGACAAAGACTCCAAGGTAGCTGCTGTCACTATGCTGGAGGTTCTGCAGCCTCTGTTGGCAGCCTCTGTTGTTGTTTAGGTTATGCTCGTGAACAGCACCATCTCATATTCACCTCTCTCTGTCTGGTTTTCTCACTTAGCCTAAAGTCATCCAGGAATATCAACATCACTGTCGCAGCATCTGCCTTTCCTTAGTAGCTGAACAGTGTAATTATTGTGTTTAGGAATAGTTCATTAAGCAAGGGATAGGTTCACATACTGAATGACCCATTGAAAACAATATCAAAACCAACAACGTACTACTTAAGACATAACATGGCTAATTCATGGTAATCGCCTTGAGCTAAAAAGCCAAACACTTAATCATGTGCGAGGTTCGGTCCTGGGTTCATGAAGGACAGTGCTGGAGCACATGTGCACACGGATGGAGATCATGGTGGCGGCTCTGGCATGTGTGGACCAGGCTGGGGCCAGCAGACCTAGAAAGTGGGCAGGAGCTACAAAGAGTCTGCACACTGAGCTGAGGGGTGGAGTCAAGTACGGGTCCATCTGCACGAATCCTCCACACTGTACTCTTCAGGTTTGCATGTGGTCTTTAACTCATGCATCAAAAAATAAATATAGAGGCGCTGGAAGTGCAGGTGAAGCAGAGCACGGCCTTAACATGCAAAGGCCCTGCGTACCATCCCCCACCTGACTTCCAAAGGTCTAGAAAAAAAAAACACATGAAGCCTCCAGTGAAACTTCAACCAAAGAAAGGACATCAAATCATGATCTTGTTCCAAAACTCCCACAAAAATATTCAATGGTAAACTCAACTCTATGTTGCTTTGTTTATTCCAATGTTTATGCATAATGCAATGTTGTGATAGCCTATAATAATCACACTGAGGTGGGATCTTTACCTGGAAAAGAAAGGCTGTGCTCACAACTCCATGGGTGACAATGCTCATGCTGCAAAGGAAGGTGGGAGACTGGAAACTCAGGTGCTCCCTGAGAATTCTTGGTATGGGGTGGTGGACAGCAAACTTCATTGTTACTACAGGGCTGGAGATGGAGAGGGATCAGAAGGGAGGAGGGCAGGGTGAGGGTCATGAGGCTTAGGGTGGGGAAGGACCTACAGGGATGGGGGTAATTAATGGGGCAGGTCAGGCAGGACACAGAGGGACAGGCAGCAGAGCGTGAGTCCAGAACTTCCAGGGAGAGGTGACAGCACTGTCCCCAGGATTCTCCTGTCTGGCCTGCATGTGGACAACTCCCTCTCAAATGGACAAGAAGGGGCTCAGCGAGGCCTCTCAGAGCTGCACCCCTGAGCACTTCCACACCTGCAGAGTCAGCACAGGTCTCAGGTCAGAGTCTGTGATTCTAACTCCAGGTAGGGAGTAGAGATCTGTCCCACATGGGGTCCAGAACCTTGGCCAGAAGCCCTGCAGAGGAACAGGCCTGCTCACCTGGTGTAGTAGATCCAGGTGAGGCCATAGGTGAGCAGGAAGCCGGCCCCCATCAGGGTCCCTCTGATCAGGATGAGGACCAGGGTCCAGGAGCCCTCCTGCTTCTCAGCCTCACAGACACAAGAAGAGGAGTTTCCTGTGTAAGGAGAAGGGATAGCGTTCTGTCCCCAGGCCTGGCCTCTCCTCCATCTGAAACACCTGCCAGGCTGAGACCCCAGATCCTGTGCTGCTACTCACCCTGCACAGAGAGGCTCAAGGAAAAGTGCTGGGAGCCCAGTGGGTGCTGAGCCTGGCAGGTGAATTCCCCTCCATGCTCAGCCTCTACAGGGGACAGCTCCAGGACCCCAGATCCAGAGATGAGGTAGTGACCCAGGTCTTTTCTCTTCCAGGTCCAGCTCAGGTTGGCAGGGGGTTTGCTGTCAGCCTCGCAGACCAGGCGCAGGGACTGTTCTTCCAGGAGAGACAGTGAGGAGCCATTGCTCAGTGTCTTCAGGACTGGTTGAGAAATACACTGTGAGGCAGATGGGGGTGACAAGTGTCTCCTCCCTCTTCCCACTGAACCCGGGCAAAGAGAGGGTGATGAAGAAAGTGTGAGAATGTTTTGGAGCCATGACAGAGGAGAGAAAATCGTGTCAGCAGGAGGCTGTGTCACCTACTAAGAAGCAAGAGGACAGCTAAGGGAGAGATGTGCCAAGACTTGAGCCAGCCCGAGAAATGGGGAAACATTTTGCATCTTCCACCGGGCAGGGAGGAGATCCAAGTGCTCAAATGCACCCTGCAGCTGGGAGAGGAGGCAGCTGGGTCTTTGAGTCTTAGTGGTCTGGCTGTGCACCTTAGGCTGTGTGTAGGAAGAACACTAAAGTGTTCTCTGGGATTAGAAAGATTCTCCTAGCAAAGACCTGTGCTGAAAGTGTGGAATGGAGGCTGAGGGAGAGGCTGAGTCAGTGGTTCAGGTTCCAGGAGAAAATTTGGGCCAAGTTTGGAGCCAAAGGGAATGAAGAGAGGAAAGGATTTGAGCTGAAATTCCTGAGACTCAGTGACTCTGGTACATCATTGAAGAGGAAGACAGTTACTTGGAGCGAAGTCCAGAACACTCCTCAGATGGTGTGGGCAGGGAGAGACATCCAGGTTGCAGATGGGAGGTCCAGGGAAACAGCTGGGTGTAGAGCAATGGGAGGCATCAGGACAGGGGCTCAAAAGAAATGGGTGATCCATGAGTAGAGGAGAAATTAAAGGAGATGCTAGGCAGATCTAGCAAGGTGAAGCTATTGACGATCTCA
>RJWM01033036.1:0-20960 GCA_004363535.1 Dasyprocta punctata | reverse complement strand
TGACAACTGCAGGTTGCCAGCGTTGTCCTCTGCCAGCAGTATAGTTTAATGACCTTTGTCAGTTACTGCAGGCCCCGGGACCTGGCTGAGGGCAGAGCCTTTCCCTCAGCAGGAAGCTCAGCGCAGGAGACTGTCCTTAGCTTGAGTCACAGCAGTTTCATTAGCACTCTGCTGTAATGTGGCTGCTTTGGTAATCCTCATGTTACAGCTACAGGATTAAGGCGCAGAGGAGCCAAACAGCACGCCCAAGTCACACCACATCCTGCACAGCCAACGTTTGCGTGTCCACAGACAATGTCCTGAACCATTGCACTACCTCTTCTCAGACCACAAAACTTCCTGATTCCTCCTCCCTCTCCTCTTTTTTTTTTTTTTTTTTGTATCGGGAATCGAACTCACCTCATACTTGCCAGACAGGCACTGTGCCACTGAGCTATAGCCCCAGCCCCTCTCCTTCTGATAAGAAGTCAACATAATAACTCTCAGCTCTCAGGCCATGGTCTTCAGAGGGAAAACACCTCTCTGGCCCATGAATATGTCCATGAATTTGTAACAGAGTAGATATGATGATTTTCAATTGGATACTCTTAGTCACTGCCCAGGAATAATAGAAACAGGAAGTGTTTAGTCAGGCGCTCTTCTGTTATCCTCAGTAATTCCATGGGTAGGTGTCATTATGGCCCCCATAACGCAGGTGAGGAAACAGGTGCCGGGAGAGTAGGTGGCTTGCCCAAAGTCATAGCAGTGGAGGAACTAGGAATTCATTCATGCAGCAAATGTTATGTGAAGGCATTGTTCTATGCCCTGGAGAAATATCAGTGAGCCTCCTACTTTGTTCTTTTCAAATCTGCCTACATCACTGGAATAATGGCAATGATGACAAGTACTACCACTATTTATTGAGTACCTACTATGTGCTAGGGCTCAGTCTGCTCAGCTATACAATGGGGCTAGTATTGCCTGTCTCATGGCAGAGAGAAAGAGCATATTCTCTCACTTACTACTCAAGCTCCATTCTACAGCTGACCCAAGGAAAGGTGAGTAAAATTAAATCCCTTCACTATGAGCCCCCCCTCTTCCATTCACATCTCCAAATGCTGCACACACCTGGGCCCAGCTCACATCATAGATCACTATGAGGTCTTCTTTTGCCAACTTCTCTACAGTCTTATAATGACAGCCAGGACACAGGTATCTGAAACCCAGTAACCCAGAAGGCCTAGCAAAGAACTAAGGTGCTATCATGAGGTCTCGGCTGTGGTTGTGGGTCCTTTTCACGGTCCTCAACAATTTCCACCAGTTTCAAGAGGCTCTAGAGTTCAGGCTGCCACTCCTCCAAACCTCGTGGCTTCTTTCTGTGAAAGGCCATAGATTCTTCATCCAAGTGGATATGCAGAGCGAAACCCAGGTGGCATTACTTTCCTAGAAATGTGACATTGTTCATCATCAAAAAGGAATGGGCGTTTTTATCGCTGAGAACATTGCTCATTAAGACACACTGTAGGTGGTCCGTATCCACCTGGAAACACAGACAACCAACTGCTTAGGAATGGCCATGCAAGAGCAAGCTTCAGGAGCTCATACAGACACACACAGACCGAGGAACTGGAGTCTTTCATTTTTGCACACAGTGTTCCCTCTGCCTAGCCCCCGATGTGCTTCCTCACAAACTTCACCTAATGAATGCCTACGCATCCTTCAAATCTAGACCAAGGACTATCTCTTCTGTGAATTTCTCCTGACTACCAGGAGCAAATTCAGACCCTTTTCCCTCTGCGTTCCCAAGACACCTTATTCATATGTTCAACAGATATATCCCATAATATATAAGAATATTAATATACATGTCTTAGTTACCTTCTGGTTGCTGGGACAAAATATCTGATACTCACAGTTAAAGGAGGAAGGATTTACTTAGGCTCACAGTGTGTAGAAGTTTCAGTCCATAGCTGGCTGGCTCCTAGGGAGGGTGGCATGGCAGAGGAGAAACAGCTCATGGCAAGGCAGGCGGGAAGCAGTGAGACTTCCTTCTTCTTTCCCTTTTTATTCCATCCATGTTACAAGTCTATTTGTTGGTGTCATCCACACCCAGGGTAGGTCTTCCCTCATCAATAAATCCATCATCCACACACAGAATTATGCTAAACCCATCAGTGGACTAATCCAGTGTCATACACCCATGATCCAGGATCACACAGCCATGACCCAGCCACCTCTGAAAACCCTACCTATGCGTCCATGAGGCTTTGAGGGAACATCTAGATATGTCATAACATAAATATGCATATTTATGTTTCATTTTAGCCTCTGAATTCCACAAAGACTTGGAACTTTTCCTCATCAAGGTCCAACTCAAATGGTACTTCCTTCGTGAAGCCCTCCTAAATTTCACTAATCACATTTTGTATAATTCTCTGCTATATTTGAACCTTCTTGCTTGGGTGAATGAGAGGTAGAGGAAGAGAGGGGAAAGGAGGGGAGGAGAGGGAGGGGGGAAATTTTATATATATATATGTATATATATGTATATATATATATATATATATATATATATATAGAGAGAGAGAGAGAGAGAGAGAGAGAGAGAGATTTGGTGCTTCCTCTGGATTATGAGCTCCTCCAAAGCATGACTGTTTTATGATTTTTTCCCATATCCCTTATTGCTCATCTAGCTCCTAGGATGTGGTGAAAATTCATTAATTGTATAAAACTTACAAGTTTTGAGGTCCATGAGGTTTGTTTCTGGGTGCATTCAATTTGAAAGGAGCCGAGTCCCGCAGGTAGCATAAAGAAATGTATCTCAGGGAACAAAAAAAGTGATGCAAAGTGTAGCATCAACACTTCCAAAACTCTTTTTCTTGCCTCTCCAGTTCTCTTAGACTCTGAACTTTCCTCTGTTCACCAGTATACGTTACTTTCCTCATCGCAAGCACATGTTCCCTCTGTGGTGTGTTCCTCTTTTAATCTTTCCCATTCCTACATCTTTCCCCCCATTCTTTGTTACATCTATCAGTTTAGCTTTTCTGCCTGTCTTTTGTTTCCTTTCAATTTTAAGCAAGGGTCCTATCTCCTCTCTTATAGCTTTAATATTCTGCCTCTCTCTACCCATTGCCCCATTTTTGTGCCTTCCCCAAGTCTGGAGGAGATACACTGGCAAAAATTCATGGGAAGAGGGGGAAAGGGCTCGAAGTGAGAAGGTCACTGTGACCATGTAGTGTGCTGGAGGTTGGGAGTATCTCCTTGCTGAAAAATCCTGTCTGGGTCATATATGTTTATTGCATGCATGGATGGGTGGATGGGTGGATGGATGGATGGAGAGATAAATGAATGCATGGGCAAATCCCTGCATTTAACCATTCAACACATAGCTACTTGTCAATTATAGGACTAAGGAGCCTTGACAGGAGGAACAAGGTGGAAACACCCCGGCTGAACTGGTGCACGCATAGGAATTTCCCTTTCCCTGGGAAGAGGATCCAGGTGTATATGCTCAGCCCTGTAGGACAGGAGTTATTATTTTGTAGACAAGCTTACAAGTGCTGAGGGTATTCTTGTCCATTTGTTAAGCAGAAAAAACCACTCACAGAACTCAAGTGTGTTACTCAGGATCCTTCAACAAGAAAATAACAGCACTTGGCTGGGCCTTTACACTTGACTTTAGGTTTCAGTGAAGAGATGCCTTGCTTGGAAATCCATGATGGAGTCACCTGGCTCATTGTCTTTCTGCCATTGCAGTTAATTTAAGGACTTGGCTTGAGAAAAAGTGTCAAAAATGAGTCCAATGTGAATATAGTAACATACTTATTAGAACAACATCAGTGATGACTACTGTTTGCTAAGCATTTTGGTGCAATGCTGCTCACTTTAAGATGCATGATCTTAGTTAATTTTGTCAACAATCCTTCCAGATGAACATTAAAGACCAGGAGCCTGAAACTGTGGAGAAGTTAACCTTCTCAAGGTCACATGGGCCAGTACCAAAGTCATTCTTCAAAGAAACTTGTGAGATTCCAACTACTGTGCTCCCAGTCACATGATCGTTTCCTCTCCCTTATCCAGAGCCTAATTTCACTCAGGGTAGTTCCAGAAAGTTAGAAACCTGGGAGACAGAGTAATCTTTTTGGTCCACAGTTTGCCCTCTTCTCCATCCTTTGCCACTAGCTCCTCTCTCTCTCTCTCTCTCTCTCTCTCTCTCTCTCTCTCTCTCTCTCTCTCTCTCTGTCTCCTCTGCCTCTCTTCTCTTTCTCTCAGCAAAGGCAATGACTTACAGAAGCAATTGGCAGTGAATGAAAAGATAATCCTCCAATGAAGAATCACAAAGCCCCCACAATGGAATG
Source organism: Dasyprocta punctata (assembly GCA_004363535.1). Taxonomy (NCBI): domain Eukaryota; kingdom Metazoa; phylum Chordata; class Mammalia; order Rodentia; family Dasyproctidae; genus Dasyprocta; species Dasyprocta punctata. Next base: position 16,623 of record RJWM01033036.1, on the reverse strand, counting down.
TAGATGAGGTCTAAGTAGCCTCAGCCCTTGGAATAGCTCTTACTCACCCTAGGAAAAGTGGCCACCTGTGTCCTGCAAAGCCCCTGTAGAAGGCTCCAGAACCTCCAGCCCACTGCCTCCCACTCCATGCTGTACCTGCTCTGTTCTGGTGACTGTGGCGACTCCACACTCGCAGCCTCTCCTCCAGTGCCCACCTCTCCGCCCAGTCTCTGGGTCCACACTTCATCCGTGCCACCTGCTTCAGTTGCTGCTTCTGAAGACGGGGCAGGGGCACCCTCAGGCAGGCCAGTAATCTCACACCACTTTCAAAGTCTATTCTTTAAACATTTAGTATGTCTTTATTTGAAGAAAAGAGTCAAGACAGGGCAGGGGTCCATTATCACAGCAATTCAGTTCTGAGCTTCCACCTCTCACTTTGCACAACCAGAGACCCCGTAGCAGTCCAGTCAAGGCCTCTCTGGAAGGCGGTTGGCAGCTAAGCAGGCTTCTCAGAGATCTCTCTCACAAGCATCCCCACAAACACCTGATCAAAATACTTCTTACCACCTTCTTATGAGCTGTACGCCCCTTGGAAGAAATCCTGGGAATCATTATTTCTTCTGTCCTCTCACACCTCCAGTGCTGGCTGGTTCTGTTTTAGTGCCTACCGAGGTGACTGTGCCTATTTCCGATCTCTCTAAACTCTATACTGGGTCCCTGTGTCAGTCCTGCTCATGCTAGCATTGACAACAGACGTTCTCAGAGTCTCCACGCAGAAGGAAGAATCCCCAGGTTAGCAGAAAGGGAGTTCTAACAGTATACTCTCATAAAGTTAACATTTCTGTAATTGGTATGGATGTAATTATAACCATTTAATACAACAATACTTTTAACTGTTTCTCTAAAGGCTGATATTAAATCAGCTTACAATCAATGGTATCTTGGAAACATTGGTAGCCTTCATTAACTCACAGGTATCAACACACACACACACACACGCAGAAGTATCATATCGGAGCTGTTTTCCCATAGCACCCTGTGTCTGCGTCTTGTATAACCCTCGTCAGATAGCATCCTCATCATTTGTGTTTGTGTGTCTCATCACTAGACAGAGAGTTCCTCGAGGGCAACTGCTCTGTCTGACTCAGTTTTATACTCCATTGGCTAGCACTGCTTCTAGCAACTATTACCACTGCATTTGATTTAGCTGACTTGGAAAGAAATTGAATTCAGATGACTCACCTGGAAGAGACATACCAACCCAGGACCTAAAGGGTTTTGTTGGTTTTTGCTGGCAAAGCTAGTAAGCTTTGGCAAGCCATTGCCCCTGTGCCTCAGTTTCACCTGAATTATAACATCTACTTCAAAGAGACGTTGTATGCTTTAAAAGAGATCATGAACAGAGGTAGGACATTCACTCATTTATGCAGTCTGCAAAAATGTAGAATTGTCTACTGTATGCCACAGACTATTTCTGACACATGTAAACACACAAGCATGTTGAGTAATAGTACAATTATTGAAAACAGACAAGTTGGTAGGTGTAGTTTGTCTTACCTTTTTTCAAGTGGTAGCTGCCACAATCTGGGCCTGATTCATTAGGGACCATAGGAATGATACAATTTCATGCACAATTATAGCTCTGTCTTCCCTCTGTTACCTCATAGCCTTGTAGCATAAAGCTTACTCAGAAGGAGGTCATTTGTCTAGAAAAAAAATCCTCTAAAATCTTGTGGAAAATTGATGTAAAATAATCAATGACACAATTGCCAATTAAGATGCCATGGTAAGAGATCTTGGTTCTTTCAATTTCCAGCATAAATCACCGATTGAATTTCTATACCCTGAGCTTGATGCAGAGCCCAGATGAGCAGATTCAGGACATGAAAGAAGGAACTCTTCATGGTAGCACAGTTCTGGAGTTCAAAGTTTCCCTAGACAGGTCAACAAACCCATCAACTGTTTGGGTCATCTCATCCCAAGACAAATTCACTGTGTCTTCTTGGAGAGATACATGGCTGCCTAGATAGGTCAGTGAAGAACAGAATAAAGCAAAGTAGTTTTCAATCCTTCCTTGTATTTCCCTTTTTTGTTTGTTTAGTTGTGGTCTAGTCCTCCCCAAGAGAATGCAAGCTCATAAGCAAGAACTATTTGTTTTGTTAACTGGTATATACGTCAGCACCTAGAAAAGGCCTGGCTGATAAATATTTGTGCAATGAATGATCAAACCAAGGCAGAAACTATTGGATCACAGCCAACCACTAGCGCAGGCTTCATTATGTACCTGGATACTTTCAGAACCTCTCATTTGTCCTCCCTGTTAATCAGTGTTTCCATATTTGTACCTAGATCAAAGTGGCCTGCTTGGGTTGAACTATGTTGTCGAATATCTTGACTGTGACAGTTGAGGGAGTTAGCTTTTACCTAAGCAATAACAACATCTTGATGATTGTTAAGAAAGCCCAAGGTGATTTTTTAGGAGCTAAACAGGCAGGAAGACAGAAGATAGAATTGGGGGTGGACAGTTAGTCATAATGACCAATAATGAGTGTTGGCTCACTCCTCATTTCTGTTTTTCCATCTCCTACAGAGCTAAAATGCTCCATGAAAATGTCCCAGGGATTTCCTGAGGCCAACAGGGACAGTGTGGAAGAATTAGAGGAGACCTAGGTCTCAAAGAGCAGCTGAACCCATGGGTTACTTTATATGAAATAGTCTGTCTTAATTTAAGAACAAAAATGAAACTCTTGAATCTGTGCAAGACAAACAGAAAATCACAACGAAATGTGATGAAAGCACATATGAGGAGGAGGAAGAAGGGGAAGGGAGAAAATGTGCAGAAAGTCTCTCCTACAAGAAGGCAGTCAGCATGTTCTAAGGAGCTGTAGTCATTTCACGGCAGCTAGGGTGGATCCATTTCCAAATTCCTTCAAGCGGTTGTCGACAGGCCTGAATTCCCCGGAAGCTTCTGAATGAGCATCTCAGCTCCTCGCTGGTGGTTGAGGAAAGGATTGACTTCCCTAGAGGCTGTGTGGGTAAGAGCCAAGGCTCCTGGCTGGCCATTTGCCAGAGGCTGCCCTCAGTTCCTTGCCACACAGATCTCCGTAAAATAGCTCATCACATGGGAACTGAGCTTATCAGACCAACTGAGAGAGAGACAGAGACAGGGACACAGAGACACAGACGGAAAAGAGGTCGCAATATTTTGTAACTTAATCATGGAAGTGATATCATTTCTGTGTGTTATTCGAGGTGAGAGGACTATTGCACAAAGTTGTGTTTTCTGTATCTAGAACAAGAAACTTGCTGCCAGTGACTCTAGAAAGGGGAAAACTGCTTCCAGGAGGGACAGCACCATTTTTGCTAAGCTTCTAGCATGGCCAGAAACAGAAGGGCTACCTGTCCAAATGTGGGTGGATTCATGATAGAAGAGAGGAGGGCTAACCTGCATATTCCAAGTCCTGTTCCTAGGGCTCAGGGGCAGCAAGTCTCTTATTCTGTGTACAGAATTAGGCAGCCTATACCACAACCTCCAGCCCTGACTTTATCCAAAGTCATGTTGGTGTTTTCATCCCCATCTGCCTGACAATTTTGGTTCTGACAGCTGGTTTGGTCTCAAGCAAGGAAGAAGGGCTCCCTTCCAGTGCCAAGGCTGTATTGAAAGAGCCAAAGTTTGGGAATACAACCAACCTGAACAAGGCTGGTCTGCAGGACACGTGATTTACACCACAACTAATGGGCCCCGTGCTTGGGCTCGGGTTTTCTGTCACCATCCTGAAATCCTTAATAAGTTTTGAACAGGAAGGTCCTCATTTTTCTTTTGGCCTAAGTCCAAATTATTTAATCCAACCTAAATCTGTTTGATTCTACTTTTGCCATTATCCACTAGATCTGTGGCAAGTGATTATGCTTCTGTGAGTTTTTTCACCTGCAAAACAAATAAGCTAAAAAATGTATTGAAAACATCTAATCCTAGGGTGCTTGAGAGTCTCTAATAAGGCATTCAGCAGATGAGCTGTGCAGTTTGTAAAACTGCACCCAAATGTCTAATTTACAATGCATGAATTAGCCACCTCTTGTATGACCAAAGGTAGCACAAGGAAGGGGTAGGAAAGTTAGTCTGATTTGAGAGTCAGTGCATTTTTCTGAGATTCTGACACAAAGCCAGTGGTCAGAAGGCATTTTCTCATTGATGAGACAAAATACCCAAATCCAAAGTTAAAGGATGAACGGTTTATTTTAGCTCACAGTTTATAGGGGTTTCAGTCCATAGTGGCAGACTCCGAGGTGGTGTTCCTCCAAGAGGAACATTGCAGAGGAGAAACAGGTCATTGCAGGCAGAAGGCAGAAGGCAGCAGGCAGCAAGCAACAAGCAACAACCTTCTTAATATCTCTTGTATTCCATCCAGGTTTCCTGTCCTGAGAGCAGGTAGTACACACACCCAGGGTGGGGCACCCTCAATGCTAGCCAGAACTATACCAAACCAATCAGTGAACTAATTTAGTGATCACACACTTAATTCCAGCATCACGCATTCTAGATCCAGCCACCTCAGAAAAGCTTCACCTATGACCACATGAGGCTTGGCAGGAGCGGGGGTAGAATCTGCCTGCAGGCAAAGACCTTCAAAGATAGCCCTGCAATTGCATGAGAAGTTCCCATCATGCACTGTTGATGTGGCCACTCAAGAACCCCAGGGTTACCAGGCTGTGGTGGTTCATGAGCTATCTGGGAGACCCAGACTTCTGGGACTGGCGAGTGAATAACAGAGAACTGGCATCCGAAGTGCTCATGCTTCAATCTCAGAGGAAACATTTGTAGACATCAGTCTACCAACTAATCACAACAGTTGTCTGGAAATGAAACCAGTGTCAATGTTTCATTAATATATTTCTTTGAAAAATGCAGGAAGAAATGCTCTGTTTGCTACTTGCATAATTTAATGCATTTCATGTTTAAATTGAAGTATCTAATTATACAATTATGAATCATCCAGATTCAAATAAAGTTCACCAAAATAATCTCCTTATGTAACACTACCTTCCAATATACCTGCTATCTTCATTTCATTATGTGCTTTTATTCTGCCAGAATCTAAGCATCTAATTGTATTTTTAGAGTATCCCATTAAGCCAACACAACAATTCTCTTACAAAAACCATCACAAGATAGTTGGTCCTGACTTGTATTACATTCTGAAATGTCATGTGTTTTTTTAATGGTTGTTTTCCCAAGACAGTTTATAGCTTTTGCAATTAGGCGGCCTTGTAAAGCATAGTTTTCAATGATTTTAATGTTTCAGACCAGCTGAGCATTTCATGCACTAATTTCCTTTCCTTTTTTAAACTAACAGTAATGTCTTTTATGTATCTTGGTTTTTTTACAATTTACAAAGTGCAATCACACTCGTTATTTTATTTGACCCTCTTTTTCAGGGATCACACGACAAAAGAGGGATGAAGTTACCAAAAAAGTGGGACAGAGAATTTTTTGTTGTTGTTTTTATGACACTGGGGATTGACTCCAGGGTCTTTCTAATCCCCCCCCTCCCAGACAGGACCTGAACTTGTGATTCTCCTGCCTCCCACATGCTTGGATTTTAAGTTAGTACAATTTCACCTGGCTCTAGAAAAAAAAATCATAGAAATAATTTAGTAATTTAAATTTGATCATTTTAAATTTAGTAATTTAACATTTAGCTTAAATTGGGTAATTTTAAAAGTGTTAAAGTGATATCCTTGATAAATATCAGATCCTGGTAGGGCCCTGTCATGGTTATGTGGTGGCTGAGATGACAGCCATGAAGACAGTGACACCGTGAAGCCTGCCAGCTATATAGGCAGCAGCTGGAGGGCTGGCTGAAATCCTCCACAGGGCAGTCCTGGGAGTGTCCAGCGTCGTCCAGTCCTCTGTTCTTCCTTAATATTAGGGGCTTGACTACAAACCGCAGAGAGTGACTTGGGCCAATATGAGTGGGAAAGAATTTCTTGTCAGGAGTTCAAGAAGACCACTCCAGAATCAGCAGGCAGGCAATGGAACCTGGCCCCTACTTCAGGCAGAGACCAAGGGAGGCTGGGCAGCAAGACACAGACAAGAGCGTGTCACAACCACAGTCTAACTGGAGTGCAGACACCAGTGCTACCAACACTGGACACTACTCAGTTTACTGGGATTTGTTTTCTTTTTATTGAAATGCAACTTATGTAAAGTTAAGTGCATAAATCTTACAAGTACATCTTAAATGGATCTACATCTGTGTCACCACCACCATGTTCAAAATCCAAACTATTTCTAACACTCAGAAGATTTTTTTATGCCTCCTCCTGTTGATACCTCACTCTTCTGACTTCTATTACTATATTAGTTTTGCCTGATGTAGATGGATCCATACACTATGTACTCCTCTGAACTTGCGTGTTTTTTTTTCTCATTATATCTGTGAGATTTTTCTGGTGGTTGCTTGTGGTTTACAATTTACCTTTTATTGCAGTGAGGTACTCCATTGTATGTTTATACCAAATGTCCTATCCATTGTACTTTCTATGAATGTGTGTGCTATTTCCAGTTTGGAGCTATTATGAGTAGCATTACTATGAAAATGTTTGTATCTGTCTTTTGGAGGACATATGCACTAACTTATTTACGTATAGTAAAATGGAATTGCTAGGTCATAAAGTAGACACATACTTAACTCTAATTGATATTTGTCGAGCTAGTTCTGGATTTCTTGAAACCACTGTGAATAATACCCCCTATTCCTACATCTTTGCATCTCTCTGTGCACATGTAAAATCCCAAGAGCACTCAATCAGTCCAGGCCAAATCTCTTACCCACACCTTGTACCACTGGGCACAAAAAAAGGCTATCCTTGTCAGTTTCCATAGGATGAGGGAGATGGTGCCTTCCACCAAGCACATATTTTGATAATTTTCCTGAATGAAGTAGGTTTGGACACTCGACATTCAAAAAACAATAGTGTTCCTCTACACCAATAATAAACTCGATAGACAGAGGAATTAGAGAAACAGTAACTTTCACAATCACATGAAGAAAAGTGAAATACTTAGTAATTAACCTAACCAAGGAAGTTAAAGACCTCCACAATGAAAACTGGAATACTCTGAAAAAGGAAATCGAAGCGGGCATCAGAAAATGGAGAGATATCCCCTGGATAGGCCGAATTAATATAGTCAAAAATGGTCATACTTCCAAAACTGTTACACAGATGTAACACGATCCCAATCAAAATGTCAGTATCATTCCTCAAAAATCTAGAGAAAGCAATGCTAAAATACATGTGGAACCAAAAGAGACCTACAATAGCAAAAGTAATTTGGGTAATGGGCAAAACTGGAGCTAGCACAATCCCAGATTTGAAGTTGGATTCCAAAGCTACAACTATGAAAAAACTGCTTGGTACTGGCACAAAGAAGATCAATGCATCAAAACAGAGGATGTGGAAACAACCTCAGGCACATTCAGTTACCTTGTATTTGACAAAGGATCCAAGTACACTCTCTAGAGGAAAAAGATAGCCTCTTTAACAAATAGTCCTGGGAAAACTGACCATCTACATGCTGAATAGTGAAGCTAGACCCATATCTCTCACCCTGTACTAAACTAAAATCAAAATGAATTGAAGATCCAAATATTAAAATAGAAACAATCTGCTGGAAGACAAAATAGGTAAACTCTTGAAGACGTAAGTGCAGGTTCTGAGCAGTCCCTCAGATGCACAAGAAATAGTTCCAAGAATCAACAAATGGGAGCATATCAAATTAAAATGCTTCTGCACAGCAAAAGAAACCACCAAGAGGAAAGATGCAATCAATGTACAGATGGTGAAAAAAAATTTCCAGCTATTCCTCAAAGGACTAATACCCAGACTATAAAAGAACAACAACAAAAAAAAATTAGACACACCTCCCTCATCAAATTTAAAGACCCAATAAAAAAAGGGTGTCTGACATTTATGGACACTTCTCAGATGAAGAAGTACAAAGGTCAACAAATACTACACATGAAAGAACTAACAACATCTCTGGCCTTTTGAAAAATGCAAATTAAGACAACATGAGATTCCATCATCATTAAGAAATCAGCCAATAACAATTGTGGGAGAGGCTTGGGGAGAAAGGAACCCTTATTCATTGTGGATGTGAGTGTAAACTGCTACCTGCACTATGGAGATTGGTACAGAGATTGAATATTAGTCAAACAAATAAAAATAAAAATACCATTTGACCCAGCTGTTCTCCCGCTGGGTGTCTTTTCAAAAAAGTTAAAGACATGCATACCCATATTATGTGCAATTCATAACAGGTAAATCTTGGAAATAGTCTACGTATCTATCACCAGATGAAGGGGCAAAGAAAATGTGGATTTACACACAGTGGAGTATTACTCTTCCATAAAGAAGGATAAACTCAAATCATTTGTAGGAAAATGAGTACACCCTGAGATCATAATATTAGGTGAAGTAAATCAGATACACAGGCTTAAATATCACACGGTTCTCTTACATGAGAAACTCATTATGTAAGTAAAGTACAAAATAAAAGGCAGACAATAGGAAAAGAAGAGAAAAATTATTGTAATCCATCACCAATAATGTGTCTAAAAGTGTACCTTAGTTTAATATAATTGTCTTACATTTTGTATTTTTTTTGGCCTGTTAGTCGGGCTAATTTATATGCATGATAATTCACTGTATAAGGATTTATAAAATAAATAAATGAAACTGAAAACAGCTTACCATTTTATATATACAGCTTAGGGATACTGAGTACATTCAAACTGCTGTGCAACTAGTATCACCTCCGCCTCCAGATGTTGTTTTATATCACATTGAAGCTATCTCCATTAAGCCAAGTGTGGTGGTGCACTCCTGTAATCCCAGCACTTGGGAGACTGAGGCAGGAGGATTGTTGTAAGTTCAAGACCAGCCTGGACTACAAAGTGAGCCCAAGGTCAGCTTGAACTGCATAGCGAGACCCTGTCTCAAAAAGACAAAAAAGAAAAAGAAACTATCTCCATGAAGCACTACCTCCTCATCCTCCCTGCCCCCGGTCCCTGCAGCCACTGTTCTGCTCTCTGTCTCTACTAACGTGATTAAGTCAATGACTTTAGTAAGTGGAAAAGGTTTCCTCTGCTTCAGCACTCACTGCCAGCCAGGAGCACCGCTCTGGTAAGCAATTATTGTTGATGAGCAATAAAGATTACCTCCAAGAAAACCACTCAATAAACACATATGTAGTCATTTGGAAGTAAGACATTATTATTACCTTCTCGGGTGTATATTCAAATACAGATTCCTGGATACTCCTTTGGACTTTCTAAAGCAGAACCTGGGTAGATTGGCATAGGAAAGGAACTACAATGAATCCCCTAAAGGTTTCTTATACGATCACGGGTTATGCTGCTGCATTAGAGATTTAGAATGAAGTTGGGTGGATGCGTGGTAGCAAGAATGGTGATTTTGTCTCCCTTGCTACACACTTCCTTGGAGGGACACCCTTAGAGACGTATAATTGCCCCTTGCTGATGTGATTGGTAGGTGACAACCACTGGGTACAGTTAATCAGATAAAAAGCTCAAAACTTGATGGGACAGTGTCCAGGTCTAGGCTAGAGGGGAAAATAGATAATCAGCAAGTCTTTGAGGCACGTATGTAAAGCCATGATCTGCAGTCATTATTTTCAGCCCTAAGGATACTGTGAATTTCATCTCTGTGCTTACTGCATCTCTCTGCTGGTTTTAGCCTCAGGAGGGAGAAAGGGGATTTCATTTATTGACCTCACCACACCTTGGCAGCTAGTAGCAGTCATACGTGGGAAAGAGGCCCCTACTATCTGCTGCCCTTCCCCCTGCACTGCCCACCTCTTCTCAGGCTCCCTACCTCACTCAATAGATGGCTAAACAAACCTCCACTGCCGCAGGATCCAGCTGCACCGTTTGCTGCTCTGGGCAAAACCAAAGAGAAGCAACGTTTCTCCACTTGGCCTAAGATAGGCCAGCCTTCATGCTGCACACTCGACATGATCTCATTTTTATTCTCACAATAAGTGTGTTTTATTTTTCCCAGATGAGGACACCAAGACTCAGAGGGAAAGGCACTTGCACATCCCCCTCTCCCCGTCTGACTTGATTCTAAATCCCCAAGACGGTGCATAACCTATGGTTGTTTTACGATTGGGGATTTTCTAAGCACCATCAACAGTGCTTGTCATACAGTTGGTGCTTAATAAACACTTGTTGAAAGAATGAAAGTGAGACACGCTCAATCATCCTTAATGAATACAGAAACGGATGGGACCGTTCTGTTGTCTGTGTCACTGGTCCCGTTTTCCTTTTGGAGATCATTAAAAGCACTATGGAAGTCCACTACTCACATGAGGAAGCTGAGGTATAGATAAGAATGATGGTTTTCCCACACACAGTTCAAGAAGCTTGAGTCAGAGACTCCCACAGAAAAAACTAGCAAATAGGACAGGAACATCACCTCTCAATCAGAAAAATATGAGATTCACCTACTTATCTTTTTTAGCAGTTGCCCTCAAGAAAAAACCTGTTCAACTCACAGTTTTTAAAAAATCATGTTTTCTATCAATATCTCTGCTGGATTTTGCTAATCTTTTTCTAAATGAAACATGATTGTTATACAATGGAAAGAAACAGTAAAAGATTGGGGTGACAGGAGAGCTATGGATTGGATGAATGCATGGAATTTTACCACAAAATATAATTTCTCAATGACTTTTTAAAAAATATCTTATAACTTGCAGATAAATACGATGAAAATGCTTGAGCCTGTCAGGAGGTTTTATTTATTTATTATTTTTTTCTGGGTATGATTTCCTGGAGATCTCAGAAGACTGGGATTTATGCCTGGTTTTAATATTTTGACGCTATCTCTCTACTTAATTAACTTTCCCAGTTAGGCCTCACCTTTGTCATCTGTACAGAATGGGGTGGTGGGGAGGGTCCAGGAAGTATATTCAGTGATTCTGAGGGGCTCAGTGCTGTGTGCACACGCCTGTTGTGCCCAAGATCAAACATGGCAAAGAATTCTCAAGAGATCTAGCCATACTTTCCACACTGTATTTCAACTTGGGAGTGAGCTACAAAGACTGAGGGAACAGGAGCCCCTCAAAGCATTCCTTGTGATCCAGAAGAGGCTGCGACAGAGGAGGCTTTGAGAGGTAAGGGTAAAAACAGACACCCATCAGGGGCACCAGGATAAGGGAAGTGGAGCTTTTGGCATCAGGGGCTCTGGGAGACCCAGTATGGGTAGACCCACCGTTCTGGTGGGAGGACTCCAAGAGCTGAGGGTCGCAGAAAGCCTAGTATAGGTGCCCCTGAGAGGCCTCTTTAGAGCACACTTGAGACCCCTTGGGGTCCCAAAATAACTGATCTGACTGTAAGAGGAAGTGAGATCCCGGCTAAGCAAGTAAGGACAGCCAGCCTGGAAAAGCGGAGTCCTGCTTACAAGCAGGGTGAGTGTCCAGAGGGGCTCTGGCTTCACAGGCAAATTAACCGACTTCTCAAATTCACAACAAATAGTACGGGAATGGAGATGGCTCCATGGCTACTCATTGTGGGTGTAGGTAGGGAATCTCAGACAACCTGAATCTTCAAGGACTTCAGTTCGATTTCATTTAGAGCTGATGTCCAAAGTGTGCGGTTAAACAAGCAGACTTTGGATTCGTAAGTTAAGTTTAAAAACGTAATGAATATTTGGTTTCACGTCAAGAGTCAGCAAATTTGAGTCTACAGTATGGAAATAATAATCTTGCTCTTCTCTGTACTGTTCAGATGCCATCTGAAGAATTTATTTACTTCTGTGAGCCATGTTTTAAGAGGACACGAGGCAGCTGCTGCGGGGTGAGGCAAGGGCAGTTAGGTCGAGGAAGGGTCTGGAAATCTCTTGACTGAGAAAGTGAAGGTGTGGGGAATTCTCAGGGAGGATCATCACAGCTGCTTGAGGATTTGGAGAGAAGTTATGTGGAAAAAGAGGGAGACTTAACCTCAAAAGGTGGATTTGCCTTATATTTTTCCAGCAGGCAAAATACACAGCACAGAAATTTCTAAGACCAGCTCAGTGGCATAAGCGCCTGCCTGGCAAGCGTAAGGCCATGAGTTTGACCCCTGGTACCAAAAAAAAGAAGAGAAAAAATTTTCTAAAACCAGACACCCTGGCTCTATCTGGAGTGGGCAGCTGAGTCTTCTGGTTCTGCCTGGGCAGGGACTATTTTTTGTAGGAGCCTGAGGATAGAGACAACCACCGGGGCAGAGGCTGCAAGGGACAACACTACAAGACCGTGGGCTGGAACCATTGAGACCTGGGAACCAGGCAGACACAGCTAGAGCTCGTGGCCTTGGCCCAGCCTCAGCTGACTGTTACTCGCCAGAGTCTCTATGGAATATGTACAGAGCCATTGCCTTAAAGAATCCAAATCACAACAGAGACCATGAGCTGGTTCCTGGCAAAGTCATTGCACCAGGACATGTCCCAAGCCTGGAGGTATTCAACAAATGCCTGAGGACCATCCATACGTCCATTAGTTTCAGTTTTTAAAAATGTTTTAATAGTGGTAAAATCCATGTAACAAAGTATATCACTCATAACTATTTTAAATGCACTTAAAAATTATGGTATTATATGCATCCATATTGCCATGCAACCACCTCCACCATCCATCTCCGGACCTCCTTTTGTCTTGAAAAATTGAAACTTTACCCATTAAACAACTCCCCTCTCCCACTGATCCCAGGCAACCACTGCTCTCCTTTCTATCTCTTGTGAATTTGACTACTGTAGTGATCTCATATAAATACAAACACATAGTATTTGTCTTCTTGAGTCTAGCTTATGTCACTTACCATACTGTGCTCAAAGTTCGTCTATATTACATCATGTGTCACAATTCCCTTCCATTTAAGGCTCAGTGATATTCCATCATGATTTGCTTATCCACTTGGTCATTCACACATACCTAGGTTCTTTGGCTTGATTTTATACCAGGCCCTTTAGTAGACACTAAAGTTAATACAGTAAATACAACCCCGGAGAGCCTTACAGTTTACTTGGAGAGGGGAAAAGGGCTGGCAGGGACAGTGAAAATGTGGCAGATATGTAAACAAGTATTCATAAGACATTTTGAATAATAGAATAAAGTCAGTGCAGTATATAACGGGTTCATAATAAAGACATCGGTTCTGGAGATGGTACAGAGGGAGGGGTGGAAATGTTCTCAAAGAAAACAGTACCTGAGCTGCTGAGATCCATGTGCTACAGAACCTTTTCAACAAAATCTGAATCAAGACAACCTTGTAATCAGTGGTTCCCAAAGGTGAAACCATTGCCTCTAACCTCATGGGACAGCTTTACAGAATATTAATCTCAGTTCTCTAGGCTAGGAACTTGAGTTCTGGGAGTCTAGAATGGAGGACAGAACCCATGTTTTAAACAGTTTCTCCTGATGATTCTAATGCACCAACTGGGTCGGTAAACATTAGGGAATTACTGAAGGTTACAAGGTCAGGATTACGTTTTAGATAAACCTCTCTAACCTCAGTGTTGCAAAGGCAAGAAAGCAGAGCTTAAAAGCATCTAAAGTAGAGAAACTGGTTCCTGTCCTTTAGTGCAATATTCCCTGGACTGGAGAGGCTAAGGATGGGTCTGTGTTTGTCTTTCCATTCATTAAAACATTAGGTAAGAACCTACTCTTTGTTATCTGTATTCGAATATCCAGAAATTCCCTTCTATTGCTAAGATTCTACTGGTTCTTTTTAAAGAGGGATTAAGGAAACCAGACATGATGACACATGTCTGAAATCCCAGCCCTGGAAGGCTGCAGCAGGAGGATCACAAGTTCAAGCCTAGCCTGGACAACTTAGTGACCAAGTGAGACTCTGTCTCAAAAGAAAAAATAAAAGAGTAGGGGATATAGCTCAGTGCACAGACCCTGGTTTCAACCTCCAATACCACCAAAAGAAAAAAAAGGGGGTTCAACCCCCAATACCACCAAAAGAAAAGAAAAAGGCATTCACCCATACAACATGGCAGAAATGAGGTTGTATGAGTTCTGACTGTTCTGAAAAGCCTGGTAGCTTCATTTTGTTACTCTCTGAACCCATGCTGCCACTTCACCAACAAACCTGGACTACTCAGCTGGAGCATGAATGGTTATGTAAAACAGAAATACCCCGTGTCCATGGGCCTGGAAGATGGCCACACATGTATGAGTACGCTTGATGAGATCAGAGGGTTCAATCCCCGATACCATCCCTCTGATTCCATTCATCTGATACTAGGCCATCTGATTCCACCCATATTGTCAGTTCACAGAAATAAGGGCTGAATAGTTGCTTGAGCCACTAAATTTTGGGATGGTTTGTTGTGCAACAAAAACTAACCGATATACTCCTTTTGGCTTCAGGGTCTTTATACATGGCAAAACATTTGCTCTCTTTTTTGCCTAATTCCTATTCATAACAGCTCAGAAAAGTTTTCCTTGATCTTAATTAGATTAAACCCATTTTAGGCTCATACTTCTCTGGTAGCATTGTAGGAGTTGGAACTTTATATTTACACGTGAATGTTACTCTATTAGGGTCTTTATCCCTCACTGCACTATAAGTTTCATGAGCCCAGGGGCAGTTTTAATTCACCGTTATATTCTAGCACCTGGGGAGGCAAGGGGGCTGAGGTGAGGGAGGAGCGTGGTGCACTGTCAGGAGGAGAGGCAAGGGAGTGTCCTTATCCTAGCAATGGGGCTCAGCGCTGTAGAGTCACAGCGCTAGGAATGATTGCACTGAGCAGAGGAAGATACATTGTCCTTTGTGAAGAGAAACTAAAGAGACAAAACACAACATGCAAAAGGAAAGGGATGATCTGTGCGGGCGTGCGCGCGCGCACACACACGCACACATACCGGCCCCTGACTCACAAGAGAGGAAGACCAAATGGACAGAGACAAAGGGAAAGCAGGGGACTACGGAGCCCATCAGAGAGAAGCACAGTGGTGAAATGGACTAGCAGGCGCAGAGACTGACTGCCGTCCAAGCTCCGCCATGCTCCCTGGAGGAGTGCTTGGCTGGTTAGACTCCATTCCAGGGAAGGGATGATTGTTCGAACCAGGGACTCAGAGAACCTACAGCACAGCGTCGATTCAGGGCTCCCACTGGGGCTGGGCGAGAGATGGGAGATGGTTGTGTCAGGGAGCCCCTGAAGACTGTAAGCTCAAAGTCATAGTCCTCACCCCAGAGTCGGAGGGGAGGCTGAGCCTGTATTGCTCTGGGTTTCAAAGTCACAGCATTGGTTCCATTGCCCTTGTCCTGCCGCCCGCAGGCGCGTGCATCCGGCATGGCTCTGGGGTCTAACTGCCTTCTGTATCTTCCAGCGTAAGCAGGGAAACAGCCTGACTTGGACACAACTCAGAACTATGGATCCCAGAAGAAACATGATAAAAATGATGGTTTTCTTTTTTGTTGTTTTTGGTTGTTTGAGTTTTTTTGCTCATTTGTTTGTGTTTTTTGTGAGTGTATACATTGCTTTTAGGGTGCTTTTGTTTTGCTTATTTTTTTCTCTTCTTTACTTTCCTCCTTTCTTCTTCACCAGTTTATTGGAACTTGTGGAATTTTTTTGTCTTTTCTCTTCCTTGATTTTTATCTCTTACTCCTCTTTAGTTTTCCTCTTCTAATTTTTCTCCCTTTTTTTCTTTTATTTTTACTATTTATTTTATTTTATTTTTTATAGCACCAGGGATCAAACTCACAACCTCACACCTGCCAAACAGGCGCTTAAGCCACTGAGCCAAACTCCTGGTCCTTTTACTATTTAATTTCCTTTTCTCCATCTTTTTATTTTCTCTTTCTCATCAGTTTTTTTCTCTCAAATTTTCTCTTTTATTCCCCAGTAAGAGCCTGTGTACCACTTCTCTGTTCTCATTTCAAGTTTAAGGTTTCAGAGTTTTCTTCTTGCATTTTCCCCATTCACAAACCCTATATCTTTAATGGTATAACCATAAAGCTTTGTCAATATATATTTTTTGTTTTTTGGACTGGGGATCAAACTCACAACCTCGTGCCTGCCAGGCAACCGCTTACGCTACTGAGCTAAATTCCCGGCCCCATTTTTTGAGACAGGGTCTCACTATGCAGTTCAGGCTGGCCTTGAACTCACTTTGTAGCCCAGGCAGGTCTTGAACTCACAACAATCCTCCTGCCTCAGTCTCCTGAGTGCTGGGATTAAAGGTGTGCACCACCACACCTGGCTCTGTCTTTTGATAGTTAGTTCACTTTGTAGAATTACTGTTGAGTCCTTTCCTACAATTAGCAAAGGGGGCTGTTACATTTAGTACATATTAGCTGTAAGTTGCTACCTGTGTTGTCTTAATGTTTACATATGAATTGCAAATTTCTTCTCAAAGATGAGGGTAGTGTGTAATTGGTCCTTACGATATGTTAATATCCAATTTGTCTTGCCAGTTACTACTGTAGCTGATATGCTTATTATTATCATTGTCATATAACTGTTACCATTTTTCTATAAGTCAATACTCAGAGTCCCTTTGTGATGTTAACAATACCAGAGAACTTCATCATTGGGTTAATTACACTGCATCCTCCCTTCCAAATT
>RJWM01033035.1:0-20974 GCA_004363535.1 Dasyprocta punctata | reverse complement strand
GACAGACAGAAAGACACAGAGACAGAGAAAGACACAGAGAGAGACACAGAGGCAGAGACAGAGAGAACTGAAAGTAAGTCAGAAAGGAGGGAGAAGGGAGTCAGGAAGAGGGGAGCAATACAGAGGGAAATGGGTATACTGTGGACCAGAGAGACACTGAAGCCAAGGCAGAGGCAAAGGGCAGAGAGAGAAGAGGAAGCAGGGAGGCAGGGAACCTTGAGAGAGAAAGAGAGGGAAGATTGCAACAGAATATGCAGCCACCCTAGACACACTCACAGGCACACTTGTCTTGCGCATTTGCGATGCAGAGTGCTGTGTAGTAGCCGTGGGTTCCTTGAGTCTGAAAGTAGAAGGTGGTAGCAAAGAGCCTGGGCTCTGAGGTCAGACTGCCTGGGGAGGGACAACAGCTGAGTGCCCTTCAGCTCCATCAGTGAGCCTCAGTTTCCTCATCTGTGAAATGGGGATTATGATGCAGCCTGCCTTATGGGGCTGAGGATATCCATGGCTGATGACAGCAAACTGCTCAGTGTCACCCAGGCCATGCAATGTGGGTCTCACTGCCGCTATGGTCTTTGGCCCACCTTCCTCCTCTTCTTACTAAGTCCCCCCAGTTCTGGGACCTGGCCACAGCATAGGAGGCCCAGAACCGCTGCTGTTTCCACTCTGACAGACACTTGCCTGCCACCATTGATGGACAGCAAGCTCCTGGGGTCCTGCCTTGACCTGTCCTCCCAGGGGCTTGTGCCCTTCCCTGCAGGCCACATAGTCCCCAGGACAGAAGCCTACCCAGCACATAGCACACTCTACAGTTCCAACCTCTGTAAAGGCAGGGGGAATAAAATCCCCAAATCCTATTTCTTCTCTTAAAAAAAAAGATCAGATGAGGAGGGGGAGCATGTGGGCCTCAGGAAACCCACGAGCTGCCTCTGCGTGGCATTCAGTCCTCCGGTTGTGTGAGAACTGTTAGCTTGTGATCCAAACCTCCCTGGACCTGAGGCAGAGCAAAGGGCCAAGAGGTCAGGCTGGCTCAAAAGTACAAGACTGGAAAAGGCAAGGTAGGGCAGGTGAGGGGCCTGCAGGGAGATGGTGGCTTAAATGTCACCTCTGCAGAGACCTTCCCTGAATGCTGTCCCTGCCAGGGTCCTATCCCTCTCCTTCTCCCAACTTCACCAACACAGTGCATACATTTTGTAGGGTACCTTGCTTTTTGTCTGCCCTAACTCAACTGCAGATGGGGCCGGAGCTGGTCCATTCCTGGGATGCCCCGTCTGTGCCTGGCACAGCAAAGTTGCTCTCCCAGTATTTTGTGCAAGACAAGGTGTGTTAATTCCAGCTGCAGAAAACCCAGGCTGAGCAGACCAGGAGACAGACTCTGGAAAGGATTTAGAAGTCAGAGAGTTCCAGACTGGTGGCCTCAGTGCTGAAGGGCTGGATGCCAGTGTCTCGGCCCTCTGTCATTGCCCTTGCAGCCTGGGCAGGTCCCCTGTACTCCCTGGGCCTCTGTTTCCTCCTCAGTAGAAGGTAGAAGGTGGCACATAAAATAGAGCTAAGTCACTGGTGGTATCCTGGCTCTGGGACTGGATACAGTGTCACGAGGATTATGGATCAAACATAGTTGAATATTGGCAACTTCATATGGTTCAAACTAAATGGCAACAGTAGTGCATTTTGCAGGAATCATGATAATAGGGCGGACCCCTAGGCTAGGTCCACTTAGTACAAGAAATGAGGGTTTGGGTAAAAGAATCTCAAGTTCCCTTTATCCCTGTGTATTTTAGGGCGCTGTGTGCTCCCTGTGAGCAGGGTGGTTTCACAGCAACGGAGGAGAATGTGCGTGATGATGGCCAGGGCTGTCAAGATGCCGGGCAAGAACACCATCCATGAATGCTTAGGACCCCGCCTCCCAGCTCATGGAGGATTTCACAAGCACTGAGACAGCTCCAACATGGACAGGAGAAGAAACAAGTACTCAAGGAGTAAGTCACACAGAGCCACACAGGTGACAGTGACAGGGATGCTCACAGAGGCACACACATCTTCATACTCCAAGACACTTAGGGATACCCCAACACGTGCCAGTTCATTGCAGTGGCTGGGGCCACTTTTAAAATGGTAAAGAACAATCAGGAACCACAGCAGAGGCCTCCTGAGGCTCAGTAGGTGGCGCTGTAACAAGTGACACAGGGAGGCATGCGTAGAGGTGCACATGTCCCTGGGCCTGGCCCACAGTGGGCTAAAAGGTCCCAGATCCCACAGAGAAGCCTAGAAGAGGCTGCCTGGAGAATTGCGGAGAGGGTGCAGAAAACCCACCAGGGGCTCTGATCACCAGGGCAGAGGTCTGAGGGACTCTGGCCCTGCCTTCCACCCCATGCTGTCCTGAATCTTAGCACCCACCTTCACCTGGACTCCAGAGACACCGGTGATTGGTCATCTAATGAGGATGCTGAGCCTCTCACCCCTGGTCCTTGCTAGATGTGAAAACCCCAGGCTCCTGGGTGAGGGGCAGTGAGGGAGGGGGGAAGGGGGGATTGTGGGATTCACCCACCAGGAGGGAGGCTCTGACCTCAGGGTAAGAGACCCACTGTGTGCTGGCTGCCCAGACCAGCTGGGGACACGCAATGGTCCCTCTGCCCGGAACCCCACTCCCTCTTCAGTAATCCCTCCAGCCCTAGTCTCATTTTGGCCAGACTGCCACCCCCAGTCTCAGGTAGATGGTTTTACCACTTATCTACCCTCACCCCCAAGCTGGGACTGCAAAGTCCTGCACAGGAAACCCAGTGGGAGAGGGTGAGGCCTAATTGGGGGCTGCTGGGAGGGAAGGGAGACCTAAGGATAGGAGAGAGTGACTGAGTCCCAGCAGGGTCTGAGCTCTTGGCCTCAGTTCTTGACCCCAAATACAGTATGTTCCTGCTTTCAGCCTCCACCAGGCATCCTAGGACCTTTGAATCTAACCCTGTATGGGCTTGAGTTGAGTTCTTTCCCTCACATCCCAAGCAGCATCAATTAATGCAAAATGAACACAGACACACATATACCCACACACACAAAAAACAGCAACGACCAAGAAAGGGCATCACAGAAAAGCTCTGGGGAGCCCCAGCTCCTCCCACCTCCCTGCTGTGCGACCTTAAACAACTTCCTCACCTTTCTGAACCTCAGTTCCCTTACCTGCAACACAAAAGCTATACCAACTCTTTTGCAGGATTGTGCAATGCCTCCCAGTCAGCCAAAGACCACTAGAAACAAGCCTTCAAGTTAGACAAAGGTGGGTTGACTCATTGCTGCGGGGAAAAGGCACATCCTGAGGTGCCTCAGTCAGGTGTTAGAAGGACTTTCCATGGAATTTAGAGTGTGTTGAGTGACTTTGCAGGTTTTTCTCTGAGTTGGATCCTATCAGGAAGCAAAGATGATTGTACCATTGGGTATCTAGAAGCAGGAGGAAGAAGGCAATGCTACAGCTGCAGTCAGTAAAGAATCATTTTAGCCAAGAGCAGGGATGTGTAGCAGTTTTACCATCTCAGTGGGCTCCCTGCGTTTGTGTCCAGGCATAGCTACAGAGTGCACTTGCTTTTCTGTTGTGATCCTTTGTTTCACCAAGTGATCTTATCCGATGTGGGTGTTCTGTGGAGCTGTTTGTGTCCTGGCTGTGGTGACAGGCCAGCACCCAGCTACCAGGGGCTTTTCCTTTTCCCAGTTATGAGGCAAATGTACCTGCACTTGGTAACCCTTAAGCACGATTTCAGCTCTGCTAGAGCATTAATACCCTGGAGGTTGGTACACTGTGTGGTATACACACAACACAGTGTGCACAAAGACACTTCCAGCAGCACTGGGCACTTGGTTGGGTATTTAAAGATCCTTAAGAGTTACAAAGGGGGCGGGGGATGACTCAAGGTGAATCAGAAGGCAGAAAACAGATTAGCCTGATGTGATGGTTAGGCACCGTGCTTTTCTGTCCAGAGATATAGTCCCCATGGTTGAGGGCAGAATTCCCACTCCCATGTCAGACTGGAGAATCTGGGCTGCCTTATGGGGAACACATGGTCTCCCCTGGCCAAACACATGTTCCATCCATGTGGCCACAAGACTGTTGAAGGCAGATCTGTGATTGAGTTGATCCACTCAAAGAGCATCTGAAGGCTTTTTTGGGGATTGCTGCTCAAGGCCTCTTGTTAGTTTCCATGTTTTGGAGCCTCCAAGGACATTGTCACAGAGCTGTGCAGGCCATTCTGTGAGTTTGAGGACATTTGCAAGCAAGAGGTCCACCCAGGGAGGAAGTCCAGGAAGGAGTCAGTCAAGGGGGGAAAACCAGAGCTGTGTGGTCACCCACACTCTGTGCTGAGCCTTTCCAGGAGCAGACCAGTCCAGGACATTTCTGTTCCAAGAGCTGGGCTGAATCACTCCAGGCACAAGCCACCTAGGATTACAGGTCTGTCACCTGCAACCAGAAGACCCTGATAAATTCTGTGGCTGTGCTAATTCTGGCATCCACTCAAGATCCACTTCCCACTTCCTTGTTCCAGACTGGCCCTTCTACACCAGGTCCTTCCTCTCCCACCTGCTTGGCCTCACATGCTGACTCTACAGGCATTTAGGGAGCTCCCTACTGGACCCTTTACTTTCCACACCTTCTGCAGTCACCGTGCAAGGGAGAAATGAGGATCCCCACTTTACAGGTAAGGATGTGCTCACGGGCCCAGCATCCTGTAGCCAGTTAAGCAGTAAGTCCATGCGTGGCTGATTTCAGAGATCTGCTCCCTACACTCATAAATACTTCCTCTGGTCAAGTGAACTAATCCACAAGGTCACCTGCAAGCATTTGTGAGTTCATATGATTGTACCCAATTGCATCCTAAAGGCCAGCCTCTGCCACAACTCCCAGATGAAGGAGCACCCTGGGATTAAGAGATGGTGGAAGTGATAGTGGAAATGATCAAAATGTTACATGTATTATGAATTTGCCAAAATGAAACCTGGTATCCCCATCTTCTGAAGAAGGAGGATCCCCCTTTCTAAAAGGTTGCCACCTACAGAGCCTCTGCTGGGTACCTGGGATTTCTGGCCACATTGTGCACTTAGGAACATCCCCTATGTACATGCCCACATGCGCACAGCGTCTGTCCCCAAACACATCCTCAGTGTATCCTGTCAGAGCAACAAAGTAGTCTACATGAGCAACTCATGGTTTCAGTCCATGGTCAGCTACCCTATTGCTTTATGCCTGTGATGAGGCAGAAACATCTTGGCAGAAGGGTGTGGTGGCAGAAATCTACTCTACTCAAGGCAGCCCGGAAGCAGCGGGAGTGAGAGAGGCCCAAATGACCAGGCTGGGAACTAGCCCCAAGTTCTCATGCCCTAGATCTGCTTCATTCATCTAGGCCCCAGCTCCTGCTTGCATCACTTTCCAATAATGCCATCGAATTTTGAGCTTACCACTAAGTTAGAGCCCACATGATCCTATTGCTACCCAAACCTTCAACACAATGAGCCTTCAGAAGAAAACATTTTGGATCCCAGTCATACCATTCAGGGACTTCAGGGCACCCTCCACTCTGTTCAGAGATCCATGCCACCAGGATGTCTTCCCTGACCACACCCTTCCCTGGGCCTGCCCCTCCCAGGCTTTCATCATACCCTGCACTTGCTGGGGGCACTTGAGTGACTCAGGCAGTGACTCTGGTGAGAAAGAACTCTGTGTGATCAATCCCATGCCCCTGGCCAGGCGTGGCACTGAGTAAGGCCTTCCGAGTGTCTGGCAAACACACGAGACAAGGCTGAGCAGTCTTACAGATAAAAACACAGACCCTAGACCAGGCTTGGATTCAAATCTTGGTTCTACCACCTACCTACCTTGTGACTTGATCAAAGCTCTCTGCACCTCTTCCATGAAGGAAACAAGCATAACAACAATGCCAAATTCACTGGCCTAGTGAGAAGTAAGGACGCTTATGCAGCGTGCCCAGAACGTGGCTCTATGTAGGAACATTTGCTGTGGTTGCTGCTCTGTTGCCAGGTGGAGATAGCAGGATTTAGTGCCCATGAGTAATCCATGTGACTTTTGCAGAGAGACGCTCCACTGGTAGAACTGGAGTTCGCCCTCCAGAATGTGCAGGCCCAGCCAGCAGGCTCCCAGGGCTTTGGTATTGACCCCTGCCTGTCATGGGCACGTGGCCTCTTGTCTGAGCATCACCATGTGGTGGGACAGGCAGATCCGATTGATTTTGAAATCTTGTCTCTTACACAGGAAAAGGTCATGTTTGCGGGTGGGCATCCTGAGGCCTCTTTCCAGCAGGGCGCCCTGTCCAAGCCATGGGACTTCCATTAGCATTAATGGGGGCTCTCGGCAGAGGGCTCAAGCGGGAGGCTCTGGGAGGACCACGTGTATGTCAATGTGAAAATCATTCCTAATGAAGCAGCTCAGAGAGAGTTGCAAGGCTGGCTCCAGCCTCATCTGCCTGAGTTGGAAAAGAGCAGATAAGGCTTTGATGTGGGGGCACTGGGCCAGGATCCTTGAGGCCACAATCAGCACCAGCATACCCAACAAAGCTGGAGCAGAAGGCTGACCATCCTCGTACCCTCAGGCAGGACTTCCTGCTGGACCTGGCCTGGGGTGCAAAATGGGGTCAGAAAACAAAACAGTGGTGTTGCCCTGGGAATGGGGCACAGTTCTGTCCCTATTCTGTCTGGTTTGGCTCTGACTGGGGCAGGCTTGGGAGAGGAGGTTCCTGGGAGGCAGGTGTTTGGACCAACTCTAAAGGGCACTGAAGCTCTAAAACCAGGACCAAGGACCCCTTGGCTGTTCTCAGACTCCACTCTGAAGCCCTCAGGGCCCCTCTGGCTGTACACTTGGACTGGGACTCACCATCCAGAATTGCAGCCAGCTGAGACCTCACAGAGAGCTGATCCCAAAGCTGCCAACTGGTGGCTCCTGGGCTGGATGTGAGTTTTAAATAGCTGAGCTTCGTGTGGCCATTGTAAAGGGTTTTTTTTTTTTTTTTTTTTTTTTAGCTTCCAACATTACTGGAAGCTATTTCACATTTTAAAAGATAAAGTGGGGATATTTCACATTTTAAAAAATAAAGATTTAAAGCCAGGCATGGTGGTAACACCTGTAATTCCAGCACTTGGGAGGCTGAGGCAGGATAATTTCAAATTGAAACCCAGCCTGGACGGTCTTAGCAACTTAGCAAGACCCTGCTCAAAATAAAAGACCTAGGGATGTAGCTCAGTATGAAGGCCCCGAGCTCAAGCTGCAATCCCACAAAATGGAAATGAAAGAAAGAAAGAAAGAAAGAAAGAAAGAAAGAAAGAAAGAAAGAAAGAAAGAAAGAGAAAGAGAGAGAGAGAGAGAGAGAGAGAAAGAGAGAGAGAGAGAGAGAAAGAGGAAGTAAAAAAAAAGAAACAGAAGAAAGAGGAGAAGAAAAAAAAGAAAAAGGATTTGAGAGCTTGGGCTGGGGATATAACTCAGTGACACAGTGCCTGCCTGGCAAGCACAAGGTCCTGAGTTCAATTTCCTGTACAAAAAAAAAAAAAAGAAAGAAAAGAAAAAGAAAAAGAAACATGACAGGCACAGCCTTCCCAGCCTGCATTCCTAGGGCTTAGCCAGCTGTCTGTTGCAGACCTGACCTGCCACAGTGGCAGGTACTTTTGTCATCACACCTGTGCTGGCTTTGCCTCTCTCATTAGTGTTGCATGGACCCATGGTGTTGGAATTAATGATGCCTGCTTATTTTTGCATATACTGAGGTCCAGAAAGGCCACCATGCTCCTGCCCCAGAACCTTTGCACTTTCTACCCCTTCTACTTGGAAGGCTCCTGTCCTGGGTGGTCACATAGCAGCCCTGAATCTCATTCAGATTGCTGCTCACAAGTCAGAGCCACTGTCCTTTCCTAACCTCATCACATTGCGCCTGACCCTGCTTCGTCCTTTGTCACAGCTCCTCTCTTCTCCTGACATAGAATATCTTCACCTGGCGGAGTCCTTGTTTCAACCCCACCCTGCAACACAATGTCGGCTCCAAGCAGGCACTTGGGCCAGGTGTTCAGTAAATACTTTTGAATGAATGAGAAGCAGAAAAGGTAGGATGTGGGGCTCTAGAGCATGAAGAGCCTTGAACACCAGATTGAGGCATAGGAATGGGGATCCTAGTGACAGGGTCCAATTTTCATTCTTAATCTTCTCTGGAAACAGTGTTCCAAGCGAGGCCCTTGAGGAAGCCTCATTTCCATACCAGTCATATAATCTACATGACAAACAGCCACCCTGTGCTCAGTAACTTGGAGATGCAAAAGCCCTGACCCCTGCCCTCAGGTCTCAGTATAATTGGGGAAGAGAATAAGGCATAAGACACTCAAGGAGTGGGAGGGAGGAGAGATTCCCCTGGGCGGTGGTATCTTTGCAGGCATGGCCCCTAAATATTCCACAATATTTATTGATCACCTGCTCTGTGACCTTGTGGAGTTCAGTCTGGTGATGGAGACAGGCATTTGTCTAATCTCACACATTAGACACGAGCTGATGGAAGATTGGAGGAAAGGTTTGGGGGATTATATTTTGCCCCTCATCTTTTGAGCACACAATAGGTGATCATATTTGTTTTCCAAAGAATTTAGTGAATGAATGCAGGGTGCTCTTGAGAGGGAGCTCAGAGAGGGGTGAGATCTTGGGGAACCATAGGGATGGTGACCACAGGCCCAGAGGAAAGAGATGGAGGCTGCTCTTCCCTGAGTGTGACACTGTGCTGGGTGCCAGGCTCTGGACGCAGGGCAGGGCTCTCCTTGGATGCAGAAGAGCTTCTCCTCTTTCAGGAAAGTATGCTGACCAGGCACTGCGAGGCCTGCCATTCTGATGCTCTTGGCGGGCCCAGGATGCTGTAAACACCCATTCTCGACTCTCCTGCAGGGTCTCCGGGTTGCCAGCAATCACGGCCATCTGCTGTCATGGCATCACGCCCAAGCCCAGTGCCCAGGGATCCGTGCCAGGCAGCGATTGGTTCTGAGGTGTGCCCCTCAAACCAGGCGGGGGGCCTCCTCTTCTGAGGGGCCCAAGGGGAGCAAGGGAACAAAAGACAGATTTCTTTTTCAAAAAAAAAAAAAAGATCAATTTCACTTAAGACTCAGCACAAAACAGAAGAGTGGGGGAAGAAAGAGAGGGAGGAGAGCCTACGGGGTCCTGAATATTCACGAGCTGGCTTTGCATAGCTCAGAGTCCTGGGGGACGGGAGGCAGTGAGGGCACGCTCCATGTTTAAAACATCCTCCCAAAGTCTCAGTTTCTTCTGGAAGGCGCCTGTCTCCAGCTGTCTCCCATGGCTCAGCCTCTCCAGGGGAAAATGGACTGGGGAAGCTGCTGGTAGTCCTGGCCAGAAGGTCACCAGTCAGTCTCTGTGGGAACTCTGTGGCTTTGGGCAACCTCTGAGACTCCCTCATAAGACAGAGGTGGCAGAGCAGTGTGGGATTAGACGGGGTTGAAGGAGACAGGGGTACGTCTCTTTGAAGCAAGGGAAAGCACAGCAGTGTGCGGCAGCATGGTGCCATGCTGTGTCCTACATCTGTGCACCTGGCATAGGTCTGTCTGTACCTCCCTGGGCATGGGTGTACTTGACCGTGTCCTGGCTTAGAATCCTCTGGGTTAAATGTGACATGCCAGGAATCTATATGGTATGCCTTAGGTCATGTTCATGTCTGTGCCTGTCTGTGGGTGTATACCTTGGCATGTGAGCATGCACAGTGTACAAACATACAGGGAGTAGTTCCCCCACCCTGGGCTCACCCACACTGGGAACCAGCTCCACAGTGGCAGGCAGCAGCCAGCTTCTGGTGAGGATCTGCAGTGGCCATTCTTTGTGGCCACTGTCCCCTTGGGTTGGCCCAACTGTAGCAGGCCGAGGCCATGTCACTTCCCCAGCAGCTTATCCTCAGTCTACCCCACCCACTCTTAAGCTGGTATATGGCAGGGGTTGGCACTTGTTTCAAAATCCATACCAGAAAGAGACTGGTCATGATGAAGTCACCTGGGGTTTCCAGGTAACCTACATGCCTGCAGGACCAAAGTGCCTGGCTTAGACTGGGAGCTGTGATTCCATCTCTGTCTCACTGGAGCAAGCTAAAGGGGAGGCGAATTATGGTTTGGTGCCCCAAAGAAGGTCTGAACAATAGGGATAGTCAGGAAGAGATCAGGCCATGCTGCATCCAGCACCTAGCACCCAGTACCCAGCAGCCCTGTCTGGCAACAGCCCCTACCATTCTGCACCTGCCAGGCCAGAGCAACCAGTGACCCATGCCATGGATGAGAGAGGTGAGGTGCAGAGAGAAAGCCCAGGCTGCACTGGACACCATGGGTCCTTGCTCAAAGTGTCCCCTCTGGTGGATCAGCATAGCCCAAGGCAGCTGTGGGTGAGAAGTTCATGTTCCAAGGCCAGCAGAACTCTAGGCCAGGAGACTGCCATGCTCAGCAACCAGGTACTGTTTGACAATTTGTCCCATCCCTCCAACATAGATCCATTTTACTCCCAAGGACACTGAGGTTACAGGGGTAAAGGAATTTGCCCCTGTCGCATAGTTAGTAAGTAGCAAGTGATGACTCATCATCACCACCCTAGCTGCCTCCTATGGAGGCTAAGGGAGGCCACAGACCCATTTAAAAGAGCAGGAGGTAGAAAGTCCTCTGGCCTCTTCCCGGGAGAGATGAGCAAGGCTGCCTGTCTACCTCACACAGAGCCTCCTCTGCCCCTGTGGAAAGGCAGATGTTGCACTCCTGGGAAGAGCAGCAGAGGCATAAATGCCAACATCTGTCCAGCTCAAGGTACCCTGGACCATCACCTCACCTCCTCCCTCAAGGCCTGATGGCACCTGGTCCACCTGGACCCTTGCCCCGCAGTCTGATGGATGGGTTGGCTCTGTGCTTGGGACCCTGTGACCAAGGGCTCCTCCTGGCCCAGCCACCACAGGGTTGCAGCAACGAGGTGGCTGGAGGCCGGGGACAGGGAGGACTGTGGGATGGAGACCAGCATCAGCCTCTGCCTAGCCCCACCACTGCCTCTGCCTCTATCGCACCAGTGCTGGATTATTCAATGTAACATTTAATTACACTGAGCCTCTAACGAACACACGGAAAGTCAGATGTGGAGCTCGCACCCCTGTGGAGCCTCCTAGAAGCTATGGGGGAGGCAGGGTTGCTCCATATGTTGCAGCGTGGGTGTTTGTAGGCACATGCATGAGTGTGTGCACGTGTGGCAGAGGGTGTGTCTTCCTACATTCACATGTGTGGTCTGTGCACATCTGCCTGGCCTGTGCCCAGTGCAGGCTATATCCTCTGGCGTGAATGTGTGCCCTCTGTTGTTTGTGTGGTGTGCACACCTGTGTGTGTATGTGTGTATCTGCTGTGCGTGGTATGCATGTGGGTGTGTGCTGTGTGTGTGCACCTCTGTGTCGTCTGTGGTGTGTGGGGAGGTTACATGTCTGTGGTACAGTTCTGAGTGATTGCGTGTGTGTGTGTCTGGGTTGTGTGTGATAGTGTAGACCTGCTGTGTCTCTTTACTTGTGTCCCTGTGTGCTTTGTTTGTTGGGGCTGCTAAAAGCAGTTTGACAAATACTATTTTTAGATCCCTAATGAGAGTAGCCAGGTCAACACATCTCTGGCACTTGCCTTTCTATATAACATAGTCTTGGGGACCCCTCTTGAACTGCAAGGCCCCCAAAATACTATAATCAGCTCCACCTTCCTGTGCAAGCCTTTGGACCAGGTGTTCACAGGCTCCTCCACCTTTCTTTCCCTGTCTCCACCTCCCTTCCTTCATTTTTCCCTCAGCCTAGACTTTGGTGGCCCATAAGCCCAGTCATTTTTTTCTTTGCCTCTTTCCATAATGTTACACTGGGCCCTGAACTCTTCTTCTGACTTGAATTTCTGGAATCAGAGCCCCAGACACTGAGTTCTGCGTCAGTCCTTCTAGTGTGACCTTGGACAATCACCTCACCTCTCTGAGATTGCCTTCCCACACAGTCTGTCTCCAAAGGAGATGATGTCTGTACGGTGTGCTGTGTGCAAGGAGAATTCCAGGGAGCCCTGTCTGGAGAAAGCACTGGCCCATAGGAAGATGCCCCTGAGCCCTCACCCGGGGCAGTCCTGTAGGGGCAAGGTCAGCAAGTGGGGAGGAACATACATATTTACCTTGAGGAACAAGCCTTGAAAAATGGCAGCAGAAAGTGGTGCCTCTGGAATACCAGGACCAGGTTGGATCAAGGCCAGCTGGCAACTTTCCAGAGATGTACAACAGCTTTGTTATAAACCGAGACAATCTATTTGCTGCTAGGCCTAGCATACGCTTTCCCTGGTCCATCCCAGTCTAACGCGGCCCCCAGCACCTTCAATTTTCTCTCTTCCCTCCTCCACCAAAAACTTTCACTTCAAGAACTAATGTACCAAATGAAACTCACTATGCTCTGCCAATAAATTCCAGAATTGTAACATACCCACATAAGGATCCAAAGATACTGGTACAAAGATGTTCACTGTAGTGTTGTTTATAACACAAAGACTGGGAATAACCTAAATGCCCCCAAATAGGGGATAGATTTAACTAATTATGATTCATTTATCCTGTGAGGGGATTGTGGACATTATAAAGAATCAGATATGAGTCAGGTGTGGTGATGCACAATTGTAATCTCAGCACTCAGGGAAGCTGAGGCAGGAGAAGCACGTGTTCAAGCCCACCCTGTGCCACTGAATGAGACATTATCTTAAAATTAAAAATAAAAAGTGTGGAGATGTACCTCAGTAAGAAGGCTGTGGTAATCTGCAGTACCACACACATGCACACACACACACACAAAAAAAAAAAATCTGAAGGGACTTCCACTTTCAGCAAAATGGAATGGACGTGTTTTCCTCTTTTTCCTAAGTACAGTTTGAAACCTTGAACATAGGCCAGAAATGGGGTCCATACCTGTAATTCCAGCATTTGGGAGACTGAGACTAGAGGATCATGAGTTTGAAAACAGCCTGGGATACATAGTGAGATTCTGTCTCAAAAATCAGTCAAGCAATCATCTCTGGACATGATATATTAAAGAATACAAGAAGGAGAAGGAGGAAGCTTCTGAAAGTTGAAGAGGGTAGATTGGCTGGGACACTGGAGATCCAAGGGAGAACACGATGGTGAGTTCCCTGAGTTTGCTTTTGGTTTCATATCCCAGACTTGGAGTTGAAGAAGCCAGCAACCCAGAAATACAACGGCACAAACAAAAACACCCCAGCAAAACCCTGTTTTCTCTACCCAAAGAACCAACAAAGGGCCAGCCATCAAGGCAGATTTCTTGTAGAGGATAACCACTCCACTCTAGCCAATCCACATAGAAAAAAAATGTGGCTCCATCCACAGTTAGGGGAGCCCAGTTCCCCTCTTCCACCAGTTTGTGATGAGGGGTCCAATGCTCCCTACCAGCTGGGGCACACAGAAGACCAAGTGGAGACAAGGATTTTCATCTTTGCTGTGCAGTAACAAGGCCCTCCCCACTTCCATAGTGCTAGGAGGCCCTGAACTTCCGCCCATTACAGTGAGGTACCCTAACCCTTCCCTGCTGGGATGGTGACAGAAGAGGCCTATTGCAGTGGCAAGACTTTGGCCACTATCCAGTGTGACATGGTCTCTTGTAAAGGGGACTATATGAGAAGCAGGAACTAGGCATCCTACCCCTACTATTGGAGACCTTGTGGGGAGCTGGAGCTCCCATCCCTGTCCAGCTGTAATAACAGCCCCACTCAGGTGTCACTGGAAGTTGAGTAGGGGACATGGAATTCTCTCACCTGGCATTAATGAGGCAGTCAGCCTCCACCCTACCTTTTTCAGCATCTCTCACACATTTCTTCCCTGCTGGGGCGGAGGAAGTCAGCAAAGGAAAAAGGTTTAAATATGATCTAAAATCATATTATATAATATAAAAAATGTAAAAGCTTCAATAAAAATTCAGTTATTACAAAAAACTAGGAAGTTATCAAACAGAATGAAAAAAGTCAATCAAAACAAAACTGAAATCACAGAGATGTTGGAAGTACTTAAAATGTTAAAGGAAAAACTGTAAAAATGTGTTAATGATCAATTTCAAACCTGCTTGAAACAAATGAACAGCAGAAAGTCTTAGCAAAGAAATAGAAGACATCAAGAAAAACCAAGGAGAAACTTCAGAATTGAAAAAGAACACAATTTCTGAAATAAATTATCAATCACTGAGCTCAACCACCAGAATATGGAGGGGTCATGAAGAACTCAGTGCACTGGTAGATAGAACACTTGAAAGTATATTGGTGAAAAAAAAAAACCAAATGCACTGGATAAAATAATAGAACCTTAGAGATACGTGGGACTATAATAAAAGATCTAACATCAGTGTTATAAAGTCTTGGAAAAAGAGAAGAAAAGGTGGGGTAAAAAAAAGCATTTGGCTTAAATTTACAGAATCAAGACTATGAGTGAACCTCAAACAGAATAAACACAAAGAAATCCATATCCAAGATAACTCATACTCAGATGTATAAAAACTAAGGACAAAAAGAAAATCTTAAAAGGAGCAAGAGAGAAACAATGTCTTACATTGAGGGGAAAAACAATTCAAATGAAAGTGGATTTCTTATCAGAAATTATAGAAGCCAGAAGGAAATGGCACAACATTTTCTAAGTGCTGAAAGAAAAGACCTGTCAACCCTGAACCACATACCCTATGAACATACTGCTCAGGAGTGAAGGGAGAAACAAGATATGCCCAGATGAAAGAAAACTAAGAAAGTCTGTAGCTAGTCGCCCCCACAAGAATGGGGGAAAGGAAATTCTCTACACATGAAAGAAACGATTTTTAAAGGAAATATTGGAACACAAGAAATAAAGAACACAGGAAAGAAAAATATGAGTACATATGATAGAATTTCCTTCTCCTTCTGAGTTTACTAAATTGAGCAAAAATTGTTTAGAGCAAAAGTTTTAACTTTGTCTGATGTGCTTCTAAATATTTTTAAAGACAATTATAAACAAGGGAGGATAAAGAGACACAAAATGAAGCCAGGTTTCTACAGTTCACTTGAACTGGTGAAATCATGACACCAGTAGATTTTAATTATATTTTGATTATATATACATAACCAAAAAATCTATACAACAAGATTTAAAAAACTATAGACAAAATAAAATTCTAAAAGATTCTCAAGATCAGATAATAAAAATAATCAGAATAGTGAAAAGCAGAGAAAGCAAAAGATAAAACAGCATACTTAAACCCTAATATGTCAATAATTACATTAAATATAAATGGTCTAACATGTCAATTAAAAGAAAGATTGGGGGAAAAAAGAAAGATTGGCAAAGTAGATGATCCAACTATAAACCATTTATGATAAATTCACTTAAAATATGATATAAACATGCTGAAAATTAAAATAATGGAAAAAGATTATTATGCCAACATTAGTCTGAACAAAGTAGAAGTGACTCTATTAACACTAACATAAAACAGAAGTCAGAGTACTCCATCGAGAGAACTTAGCAATCCTAAATGACTAGCACAAAATAAGACAGCTGCAAAATATGTGCAGCAAATTCAGATAAAAAATACAGATATCCACAATTATATTTAGACACTGTAAAATTCCTCCCTCAACAACTGATAGACCAATTAGATAGAAAATCTTTGAGGTCACAGGATAATTCAACAACACACAAAATCCAATAAATATTTATAGGACATTCCATGCTACAGTAGCAAAATATATTCTTTCAAGTATCCACAGGACACATGATAAGCCATATCACGGGTCATAAAACATAAATCATAGCAAACTTAACAGAACTGAAATCACAGTGTGTTCTCCAACCCTGATGGAGTCATACTAAAAATCAATAACAGAAACATAACAGGAAAATCACCAAACACTTAGAAAACTGAATAGATTTTAAACCCATGGGTCAAAGATAAAGTCTCAAGGAAAAAATTTTAAAGTCTATCAAACTGAATAAGAATAAAATAGCAACACATCAAAGATTTTGGGACACAGCCAAAAGTAGTGCTGAGAGGGAAATTTATAGCAGTTTGTCTGTAAATTAGATATTAGAAAAGAGGAAACATCTCAAAACAACAACCTAAGTTTCTACCTTGCTATGGTTTAGATAAAGAAATCCCTCAAAAATCTCATGCCTTTGGAGGTGGGGCTTCTGGAAGGTGATTGGATCTTGGGGTGCTATACTCATCAGGAGATTAACCCACCGATGAGTCCATAGATGAATGTTCTCTTAGGAGGTGGGCCCAAGTAGAGGAGGCAGATCACTATGCATGTGCCCCTTTGGAAGGGCAGGTTCTTGTCCCTGGATCCTTCCTTTTCTCTCTGTTTCTTGGCTGCCATGGGTTGAGCAGCTTTCCCCTGCTGGGTCCTTCTACTGTAATGTTTCTGTGTTGGAGCCAGCCAACCATGGGTTGAACTCACTGAAACTGTGAGCCAAAATAAACCTCTCCTCCCTCAAGTTGTGAGTGTTGAGTATTTGGTTCCAGTCATAATAAACTTGACTAATACACACCTCAAGAACCTAAAAATCAAGAGCAAAATAAATCCAAAACAAACAAGCAGGAAATAATCCACAGCAGAAATTTAAAAAAATGAAAACAAAAACAACAGAGAAAAATCAATGACATAGGAGTTGAATCTTTGAAAAGATTTTAAACTTGATGAGCCGCTAAGGAGACTGATAAAGAGAACAGATACGAAGTAGCAAAATAAGTTGTAAAATAGGGAATATCACCAGAGACCCTACACACATCAAAATAATAACAGGGAATACTATGAACAACTTTACACACATAATGAAATGGGCCAATGCCTTGAAACACACAGATGACCATAATTTAAGCAATACGAAGTAGATCATTTCAAATAGCCTTATATGTAACTTATCATTATTAAGGAAATTGAATTTATGACAGAACCTCCACCCTCTCCCCAAATAGAATAAGACTTCTGTATGCTAACATAAAGGATCAGCATAGTGACAAAAGAGTTTAAAACAAGTTGCAGAACAATATGCTGAATAACGTTTTATTTTTTTAGAGAAAAGGTATGTGTGTGTGTACACTTCCATGTGCATAAACTATTTCTGGAAGAGATGAAACTGGAAAAAGTTACCTATTTTGTTATGGTAGAGATGAGTCCCAGCTTCCCTTATGGTAAAATGAGAATAATGATAGCTAGGAATAATTCCTGGGAGTGCCAGAACTCTGAATTTAGTAAGCAGCCCTAATGTGCTGGGACTGTAGGGATTTAGGAGGAAGAGAAAACCAAACCCAGGTAGCTATCTGAGAACAAGCCAGGGAGATCTCTCTAAAAGTGATGATGCTTGAGCTGAGCTCTGAAGGATGTTTGGGTCCAGGAGATGGGAAATGTGATCACAGATAAAGATGTCAGAAAGTAAAGCAAACCCACAGGGCCAAGATTCATCCTGATCTGTCAAATTCATTGGATTAATAAGTGCCTAGCTGATTAGTAAAACATGCTTTGTTTATATCTGGGTTGATCATGGAAGTGTGGCCTTGGGTCCCTTGCCCATTCCTCTCTGGCACTGCTCTCACACTCTGCTTCCCAGCCTCCATGAACTGATCAACTTTGTTCCTCCAAGTCCTTCTGCTATGATGTTTCTGCCTTGGAGTCAGCTGATCAAAGACTGAAACTATGAGTGAATTAAATTTGGATGTCAGGCATTGTGTCCTGCAACAAGAAAGCTAACAAATACAGAAAATTGACATCAGACAAGAGGGTTATTGTTGTGACTATACCTGACCATGTGGTTTAGAAGCCTTTGAAACTTGTCTGTAAAATGAGTTTGGAAAGGTTTGAAGATGTCAGCTGGAGAAGCCCTAGAATGCTATAAGCAAGACTGATAGGTAATTTTGATCAGAGCTCAGGAGACCAGAATGTTGACAGGAATGTGAACAGTGTAGGCCAGATTCAGGAGGCTTTAGTTGAGAACAAAGGCTCCACTAGCAGCTGGACTACAGGACCATGCCTGTTATGCTAGGTGGAATGTTGTCCATGTCCTGAGACTTTGCAGGATACTGAGATTAAGGGCAGCAGGCAATATCTGGCAGAGGAAATTTCACAACATCCAGACTTTGGCATGGGTACTACTGGTTGCTTTGAACCATATTTATAATGAGAATCTAAGGCAAAGGACAGAGCAAAAAATTTAAAAACTTAAATTTTGGCCCAGAAGTAACCATGTATAACTATGTATAAAGTTAAGGCCAAAAGAAAAGTGACTACTAAAGAGATTGGCATCATTACAAAGAAACTATGTACTTTGTATAGGGACAAGAAGCAAGAAGACTTGAAAGCAGCTCAGGAATCAGCATAAGCCAACCCATCACAGGCTAAAGGGTACAATGTATCAACCTTTCTTTTAGAAGAGAGTTTCTGGAATTCCTGGTCAAGAAGGCCCTTCTCTGGGATTCAGGCTTCCAGTGCTCAGTCATCCAAACTCTCGGAGACCACTGCAGCCATGATTCAAGGGGCCCTGGCTACTGTTTCCATTGATAGTATACCTTGGTGTCAGCCATGTGATGGTGGTTTTATTAGCATGAAGAATGTAACAATTGTGGGGTCAAGGAGACTTTCATCAAGATCCGAAAGGAAGCCCTAGAAAGTCAGACAAGGAACCCCTAAGAAGAAGTACATGAAACTGTGGGAATGTAGCTAAAGGTGTAGTAGAGGCCCCAAGAAGTCAAAGATGTCAGGAATGGGAAATGTCTTCCAAGGAAAGTTACTGGTCATGAGTGGAGTTATCCTAAGAGAGAGGCTGTGTGGGCTGCAACCAGCACGGTGAGAGGGAGGAGGCCACCTAACTCCTGTGGAACACACATTTTACTACTGTGCGCCCTAGATATCAGATATGGAACTACAGGACTTAATGCTTGCCCTGTTGAGTTTCATTCTTGCTTTTGTCTGACTCTTTTCTATTTCTCCTATTTCTGCTTTGGAATGGAAATATTTACCCTGTGCTACTGTACTTTGGGATTATATAATTTGGTTTTGATTTTTAAAGAGGCTCACAGCTAAGAGTTTGCCTTGAGTCTCAAAAGAGACTTGGACTTGAAAATTTGAAAAATGCTGGGACTGTTGAGACTTTAGGGAAAGGATTATTGCATTTCCAGTTATACACAGGACAGCTTTATTATGTAAAGCAGAATTATGCACTTGCTATTATCTTTATTTAGAGACTAAATATGGGTTAAAGAGATATGTTCTGCTGTGAAGTTGACAAGAGTTGGATTTTGACCATTAATCCTGATATGTCAACTTCACTGAAGTAAGAAATACTTACCAGATTAGTGTATCTGGGTAGATCATGAAGGTGTATCCTTGGGTACTATATACGGTCCCTTGGCCGTTCCTCTCCAGGACTGTTCCCCTGCTGTTCTTCCCAGTCATGAACTTAGCAGTGTTGTTCCCCCACGTCTTTCCACCATGATGTCTCTGTCTTAGAACTGACCAATCATAGACTGAACTGATCAGCAAATTAAACCACTCCTTCTTTAAGATAGGGGTACTAGATATTGTATCCAGCAATAAGAAAACTGTTGAATATAAGCCAGGACCCCAGCCTGGAGTTCTTAGCTGCCAGGACAGGAAATTATCCTTTGAGGGAGTTAATTTTAACTCTCATTTTCAAGAAGACAAAAGATCAGGATAGTTTCCTCATCATATTCTCAGTTGTTTTCCTTCCTTGCTTTCCATGAGGCTTCAAAACCAACAGCTAATAAAACTGTCCCCTGGGTGTTTGGCATACCTCAAAGTGCTGCCAAGAGCCACATGCCCTCACATACTCTCTGTGGCTTGGAGTACAAGCATCCTTGTCCCCGTTTACAGATTCTAGAGTCTTTCAGGAGCTTGTTCCCAGGTCCCCATCCTCCCAAGGAACCCCCTGTGCTGTGGGAGTTTTAAAACCAAGATCAGGTTAGAGAGCTTTGATTCAACACTCTGACAGGAAAGGAAACTGAGGCCTATGGTAAGGCTTGTTATAATTTTGATAGATGCCCCCCAAAAAGCCATGTGTGAAGGTTTAGGGACTAATCCACTGCACAACTGGGAGTTAGTGGAACCTTTCAGAAATGGGGCCTAGTAGAAGGAAGTAGGTCACGGAGGTTCCTCTAAGGGATATGGGGGACCCCAGCTCTCCTCTCATTTTGTCTCCTGGCTGCCCTGAAGTGAGCCATTTTGCTCCCCACTATGATGTTGTGCCTCATCACAGGGTTCCTGCACCTGATGGCCCGACCCCTGTGGTTCCTGTGTTGAGACCATGAGACCATGAATTGAAACTTTTGAAACCATGAGCCAAAATAAACCTTTCCTCCTTGCATATCTCCTATATTTTGTCACAGTGATGAAAGGTGTATATGCTGCCGAAGTGAGCACCCACAGTGATAAGAGGTAACACAGTGTCCTAAGTCACATGGGGAGATAGTGACAGAAATGATTCCCCTGCCCAGTGCCCAATGCTTTGCAGGAGAAGCACAGAGCAAGATCCCTCCCCATTTGCTGCTGTGACACAGGAACTTCCATCATGGAGCTGTGAAGTCCCCTCTCACTATTTCTAGTGCTGTTTCAAATCAGCAACTGCCCCATCCCTCAGAAGTTCAGGGCCTGAAATTGCCTTCCAGGTGGCCTGTTACACATGCTTCTCTTCAAGGGGAGCCTTGTTGGTGTCTCTGGAGGCCACAACCCATCTGTAGACATTAGGTGACCACCCTGCGTATGTGCACACCTCCGACAGGTCAGACATCAGCTGGGTGCCTCCTCTGAAATTCCTCTCCCCAGGGCTTGGTTATCGATGCCTTTTTTCCAGATAAGGGAACTTGGACACATAGAGAGGCAAGATTCCTGCTCTGTCTGCTCCTAGGATTGTGAGGATTGGAGGGGAAACTGAGACACAGAATCTGATGAGAAA
>RJWM01033034.1:0-20899 GCA_004363535.1 Dasyprocta punctata | reverse complement strand
CGTGACCATTTACTTATAAAAGTCTCAATACAATCTTTCTTAATAGCTGAGTAGTACTCCATTGTATAAAAATACCACATCTTTTTTATCCATTCTTTGATTGATGGGCACTTGGGTTGTTTCCAAGATCTGGCTATTACAAATTGGGTTGCTATAAACATGGGTGCACAGATATCACTGTGGTATGATGTTTTCAGTTTTCACTATGGTTTTAATTTGCACTCACAATGATTGGTAACATTATTGTTTGCCTGTTGCCCATTCCTGTATGTGTTTTGGGGAAGACGGGCATGAAATGTCTGTCCAAGTCTTTGCCCATATTTTAAAATCGGATTTTTATTACTGAAGTGAGGTGTTCCTTGTGTATCTTGGATACATGTTATTTGTTCAATACGTGACTTGGAGTAACCACAGTAGCACAAGTTTTCTGCATTAGAGTTTGTATGTAAATCCATTTGCCAGTCAGAGCTGGCATATTAGCTACTGGATGCTTGGTTTTAACACTGAAAATTATTGGCGCTAATCTTTTGTACTTGCAAAGAGGTTTGATTTTCATAATCATAGCTCTCAAACTGAAAAACAAGTGAAGGCTCTAATTCACATCAAGTAAACACTGGTTTCTTGGTTGACTTCTGTCAGTTCTTTATTATTTGAAATAATATTATTACCTGTACCTTTGGGAAAAAGTACACAGAAGGTTGTTATATGCTTATTTAGCACCTAAAGTGTTTTGAACTGGAAAAAAAAAAAAGACTCATCTGTATTTTCAGTTGTGTATTGTGATTTCTGGCTGTGATTAATGACTGAGTTTCTTGATATTTTTCTGTGTTTCACTTTTACACTAGAGTTCTCCATTCATCTACTTAACCATTACTGATCCAGTAAGATTTGGGAAGATCAGATTGGCTCAAGGAAGAAAGAGCCAGGGCTTAGTGAAATATATGGCTAAAAGAGTAAAAGAAAAAAGAAAGAAGAAATATAAAAAGGGACTTGAGATTATTGAGATATGAGTGTCAATGGAATTCCTAAGCACGATTTAAAAAATTCTAAACTATGAAAAAAATTTGTAAAAACATGATTCTAAGTTTTTTAAAAATTGTGCTATTAGAAGAGAATGTCAGTTTGTTTCTTTGCATTTTTAAAAAATTCAGATAAAGCCATCTCTGTATTTAGCTCAGCCTTTTCCTAACTGGTCATCCTTTTTCTGTTTCAGGTAAACCTCTTTGTGCTGCTCTCCGTGGTCTGTGTCCTCCTGAATCTCGCGGGATTCATCCTGGGCTGCCAGGGGGCGCAGTTTGTGTCCAGCGTGCCCAGGTGTGACCTGGTAGGTGGTCCTCAGCAGCACTGTAGGGTGGCAGTCCCTGTCCTGTCCACGTTCCTGCGGTAACTTGTAACATGTAGCAACCAGCAAGTGTCCTAAAGTGCAAGCAGATGTTGCTAAAAGGAGGCAGAAAAACAAAACACACCTGCCTGCTGATTATTTTACTTGATTATCAATAATAATAATTCTTTTATCAAAGCATCGATCATCCAGCATCATGCCAGAGCCACACAACAGTGGTGTAGTGGATTGGGTCTCCTCAGTCAGTCTCTGTGTCCCTTCATCCAAAGAGGGAAAATGGATTTACCCGAACACAGGTCCACAGTCCTTTTTCTGAAAGCCTTGGCGGCCAGGAGTGCATGAGCATTTAGAGATTTTCCAATTTTGGGCTATAAATATAGTGTAGATCCCATTTATTATTATGTAGCCCACCAGTGGCATCTGGGACAGGAGGCTGTCATCGAGGCTTTTGGTTTTCAGAGCTTTTTGAATTTCAGAAGTAGTGATAAAATGTTGTGGAGTTGTAGCAGTTCTGACTTTCACAAAATATTTTAGTTGTAGTAAAATATGCATAATGTGAAATTGACCACCTTAACCATTTTAAGTGTACAGTTCAGTAGTATTATGTATGTTGTTGTGAAAATCTCCAGATCTCCTCTTTATCTTGCAAGATGGAAATTCTATACACATTAAACAGCAACTCCCAACCATCCTCATCCCCCATCTCCCAGTTCCTGGCAACCACCATTTGACTTTGCATTTTTATGAGTTTGAATACTCTAATGTCAGTGGAATCATACAGTGTTTTGTAAATGACTTGTTTCAATTAGTATAATACAGGTTTCTCCACGTGGTAATATGTATCAGTGCTCCCTTCCTTTCTAAGGATGAATAGTACTCCATTGTGTGTGAGTATGACACATTATGTTTGTCCATTTATTACTGGATGGCCCTGGATCGTTTCCACTTTTGTCTATTGTGTGTAATGCTGCTGTGATCGTGGGTGTACAAACATCTCTCCTAGGCCCTGCTCTCAAGTCTTTTGAGTGTATCACCCAGAAGTGAAGTGCTGACCACCTCTGAACTTTTTAAAAGACTTCTCAGTAACAAGTATCTCCCTGTAGCACAAAACAAAAGGAACGAACTCTAAAAGTTGTAGTATGTCACATGTATGTGGAACTTGGCTACACACAGTCTTATCCTATAGAAACCAGGAGAGTCCAAGCCAAGAAGGCCACGGCATTTCTGAGAAAACTGCGATCGGGCTCTTGCAGTGACACCCATGAAGTTCCCAACCCCTCAGGGACTCTCTAAAACTCTGTTGTTCTTTACAAAGTAGTAAAATTTTGTCATTCCATTGCTTAATAACCCTAAGCTAGGGAATCACATAACTTTTCCGGTCTTTAAGGCCCTCTGTGAACTGCCTCAGCCGGTCTTTGCACTGGAGCAGCTCACTCTCCTGATGATTGAGCCAAACCCACAAGTTATTTTCCAGGATCTGCCCCCACCTGCCCCAGGGGTCTCACTATGTTGCCCAGGCTGGTCTTCAACTTCTGGGCTCCAGAGATCCTTCTGCCTCAGCCGCCTCAGTGCTAGAACTATAGCTTTGTGCCACTGTGCCTAACTCTGCCTTACTTTCTTCTATTTATTTTTTATTTAAGAGAAAAAAGACACAAATAAGAAAGAAAAAAAGCAAAACAGACAAACAAATGACAACAGCAAATCCAAAACCGTAACATTATAGGTTTACCAAACAAGATGATAGGAACTTGACAGTGGTTGCAATATTGTGTATCATTACCTTCAACATGGTTGTTTACATTAACATATATAGACATGTAAAATTGATCTAATATGAGTATTAACTGATCTTTCTCAATAACTAATTCATTCAGTAGTATAGTCATTTTAGTTATCTTACATATACATATATACAGATTTATGTCTTTTTCCTTTTCCCTTCCTTCTTTCCTCCTTTTCCCTTTCCCAATTACTTTTGCTCTTTGAGCAGTTTTTTACCCTTACACAGTATTTATTACAGATTTTGGATCATACATACTTTTTCAGTTTCTTACACTGGGGAGACTACACTATTTACACGTGTGGGTTTGACTTATCTCACTTATGAGAGTGCTCTCAAGTCATGTCCATTTACTTATGAAAGTCTCAATGCAATCTTTCTTGATAGCTGAGTAGTACTCCATTGTATAAAAATACCACATCTTTTTTATCCATTCCTTGATTGATGGGCACTTGGGTTGTTTCCAAGATTTGGCTATTACAAATTGGGTTGCTATAAAAATGGGTGCACAAATATCACTGTGGTATGATGTTTTCAATTCTTCTGGGAAAATGCCCAGAAGCAGGATAGCTGGGTCAAATGGGATCTCTAATCCTAGCTTCTTGAGGAATCTCCACACTGGTTTCCACAGTGGTTGCACCAGTCTACACTCCCACCAACAGTGGAGGAGAGTTCCTGTTTCCCCACAGCCCCTCCAGCATTTGTTGGTTGACTTTTTAATCTTGGCCATTCTTTCTGAAGTGAGATGGAATCTCAGTGTTGTTTTAATTTGCATTTCCCGAATGACCATTGATGTTGAACATTTTTTCATATATTTATTTGCCATTTGTATTTCTTTCTCTGAGAAGTGTGTATTAATCTCAGATGCCCATTTTTGGATTGGGTCCTTGAATTTTAGAGGCCTGATTTCTTTTAATTCTTTGTGTGTTTTAGATAGAAGTCCTTTGTCTCATGGACAATTGGCTAAGATATTTTCCCAGTTCATGGGTTTTCTTTGTACTCTGTTGGAGATTTCCTTTGACATTCAAAAACTTTTTAGTAAGATGAGATCCCAGGTGTTGATTCTGGGAAGTGTTTCCCATGCAATCTGATTTTTGTTCATGAACTCTGCCTACTCCTATATCATCAAGATTTTTACCTACTTTGTCTTCTAGCAAGTTTAGTGTCTCTGTTTTAATATTCAGATCTTTGATCCATTTTGACTTTATTTTAGTGCATGGTGATAGACATAGATCTAGTTTTAGTTTATGGCATATAGAAAGCCAGTTTTTCCAGCACCATGTGTTAAAGAGGCTATCTTTCTTCCAATGTACATGTTTGGCCCCTTTGTCAAAGATGAGGTGGCTAAGTGTGTTTGTAGTTGTGTCTGTATCTTCTAATCTATTCCATTGATCTTCAGGTCTGTTTTGATTCCAGTACCATGCTGATTTTATCACAGTACCTTTGTAGTATAGTTTCAAGTTGGGGATTGTGATGCCTCCTGCCTTCCCTTTGTTGCCCTGAATTACCTTTGCTATTCTAGGTCTTTTCTGGTTCCAGATGAATTTCAGGAATTCTCTAGCTCTGTGAGGTAGGCAAGTGATATTTTGATTGGGATTGCATTAAATCTGTATAACAATTTTGGGAGAATGGCCATTTTCACGATGTTTATTCTTCCTATCCATGAACAGGGAATATCTTTCCATTTTCTGAAATCATCTTCGATTTCCTTTTTCAAAGTAATGTAAATTTCACTGTATAGATCTTTTACTTCCTTTGTTAGATTGATTCCTAAGTATTTCATTTTTTTGGATGTTATAGTGCAGGGTGTGGTTTCCCTTATTTCTCTGTCAGTGACTTTGTTGTTTGTGTACAGGAATGCTATTGATTTTTGTGTGTTGACCTTGTATCCAGCAACATTATTGATAAAAAGAAACAGACTGGCGGAGTGGGTTAAAAACAAAATCCAATGATATG
The DNA here is from genome assembly GCA_004363535.1 of Dasyprocta punctata. Taxonomy (NCBI): domain Eukaryota; kingdom Metazoa; phylum Chordata; class Mammalia; order Rodentia; family Dasyproctidae; genus Dasyprocta; species Dasyprocta punctata. The sequence goes on along the minus strand of RJWM01033034.1, from coordinate 15,821 downwards.
CTGTGTACAAGAAACACATTTCACTCAAAAGGAAATTCACAGACTAAAAATCAAAGACTGGAAAACAATACTCCATGCAACAGGAACCCAGAAAAAATCAGGGATAGCTATTATGTTTGCAGACATTGTGAACTTCAAACCAAAAATGATCAAAAGAGATAAAGAAGGTCACTACATACTTGTTAGGGGAAAACTTCAAGAGGAAGAGATTACAATCATAAATATATATGCACCGAATACGGGAGCACGCAACTATGTAAGACAATTCTTAATAGACATGAAGAACCAAATAAACAATAATACAGTTATAACGGGGGACCTTACCCCACTGTCACAGAGAGACAGATCAACCAAACAAAAAATCAGCAAAGAAATAACAGAACTGAATCAAACTTATGAACAAATGGACCTAGTAGATATGTACCAAGTGTTCCACCCACCAACAACAGAATACACATTCTTCTCAGCTGCACATGGGTCATTCTCTAAAATAAATCATATACTGGTCCACAAAACATGCTTAAGTAAATGCAAAGGAACTGAAATAATTCCATGCGTATTATCTGACCATAGCGCAGTAAAATTGTAATGAATGACAAAAAACCCACAAGAATCCCATAAACACATGGAAATTAAATAATACTCTCCTAAACAACCAGTGGGTCACAGAAGAAGTTAAAGAAGAAATTAAACAATATCTACAATTGAATGAAAATGCAAATACAAATTACCGGAACCTGTGGGACACAAGGAAAGCGGTCCTCAGAGGGAAATTTATAACGCTAAACTCCCACATCAGAAAAATGGAAAGAATACACATAAGCAACGTAATGATGCACTTCAAACTTCTAGAAAAAGAAGAGCAAGTCAAGTCCAAAGCCCAAAGAAGGGAGGAAATTATTAAGATTAGAGCAGAAATTAATGCAGTTGAAACTAAGAAAACAATACAAACAATTAATGAATCTAAGAGTTGGTTCTTTGAAAGAGTAAATATAATTGATAAACCCCTAGCCAACCTTATCTAAAAGAGGAAAGAAAAAACTCAGATTCACACAATAAGAAATGAAAAGGGTGAAATCACTACAGACCTGGTGGAAATACAGAAGATCATCAGCACCTACTTCGAAAATCTTTACTCACATAGATTCGATAACACAGAAGAAGTGGATAGATTCCTAGAAACCTATGAATTACCAAAGCTGAATCAAGACGATGTAAAACTGCTGAATAACCCAATTTCAGCTAATGACATTGAAGATGTAATTAGAACCTTACCAACAAAGAAAAGCCCAGGTCCTGATGGATTCATTGCTGAATTCTACCAGAAATTTAGGGAAGACTTAATGCCAACACTCCTCAAACTCTTCAGTGAAATTGAAAGGGAAGCAAGTCTCCCTAACTCATTCCTGGAAACAAATATTACCCTAATAGCAAAACCAGAGAAAGACCCAACCAAAAGAGTTGTAATGCTATTGATTTTTACAGTCCAATCTCCCTAATGAACATAGATGCAAAAATCCTCAATAAAATACTGGCAAATAGAATATAGCAAGTTATCAGGAAGATTATACACCATGATCAAGTGGGATTCATCCCAGGAATGCAGGAATGGTTCAACATTTGCAAATCAATAAATGTAATACACTGTATCAACAGGGCCAAGGACAAGAACCACATGATCATGTCAATAGATGCAGAAAAAGCTTTTGACAAAATGCAGCGCCCATTCATGATACAAACCCTACAGAAAATCAGAATAGATGGTCTCTACCACACCCTGATAAAAGCCATATATCATAAACCAACAGCCAACATCTTACTAAATGGAGAAAGACTGAACACTTTCAACCTAAAATCAGGAACCAGACAAGGATGTCCATTATCACCACTCCTATTCAATATAGTTCTGGAAATATTAGCCAGAGCAATTAGACAAGAGAAAGAAATAAAGGGAATAAGGATAGGAAAGGAAGAAGTGAAATTATCATTATTTGCAGATGATATGATACTCTAAATAGAAGACCCCCAAAAATCCATTAGAAGACTTCCAGATGGAATAACCAAATTCAGTAATGTTGCTGGATACAAGGTCAACACTCTGCCTTACTTTCTTATTTCTGACAATGGTGTCTCTTCCTCCAACCCACGAATTCGCTTCACCTCATTTTCCCATTCCTCCAAATACTACCAGTCTTTGAAAGTCCTGTTTAAACCAGGCTTGGTGGCACACACCTATAGTCCCAGCACTCTAGGAGGCTGAGGAATTAGAATTGTGAGTTCAGCCCCAGTCTGGGCAACTTAGCAACTCAGCAAGACCCTGTCTCAAAATTAAAAAAATTTGTTTTTAAAGGGCTAGGAGTGTAGTTCATTGTAAAGGCCCTGGGTTCAATCTTCAGTGCTGGGAAAAAGAAAGTATCATTCAAAGACTACCTCCCTCAGGAAATAGTCACTACCCCTCAGAGAAGGTAATAGTCTACCTGTGTATCCCCCTCTATTTTGGGCTTAAAGATACTCATAAAGATACTTTACTGGGCAAGAACCACCTGCATAGTATCTGGTTCCCTTGTATCTCAGGAGTTTCCAGCAGCCCCACACATACTCCATCACAGACAGGCAGTCCCTAGAGAAAAGTTTTCGACACATTTTGGCTTTCCAACTACTAATTATGTTATTGAACACAATGAGTTCACATCCTAGTGAGTGGAAAACCAAAAACACAACCAGGAGACAAAACAGAGGTGAAAGATTTTATTACCTGCAGCAAGTGAGCAGAGCACTGGGGTTATTTCCAAGCCAGTGCCCTTCCTGAGGAGTTGAAGCATGGGGTTTTTATTCAGAAAGCCTGTGTATACTCATACAGGAAAGCTCTTTAGAGATGGGCACATTTCCTGAGCATACCCAGTTTAAGGTGTGTATTTCTGAGTATGCTTAATTTAAGGTCGTAGTTTGGAAAGAGGCAGCACATCTCTGGGCATTCTCCATTCAAGGTCGTAGAGCACATAATGGAAGATTAAGATGGTAGACACCTTCTGGGCATGCTCAGGTCAGTATTGTAATGAGTTTTTCCTAGGTGCCTAAAAGGCTGACAGTGGCTTGGTAACTTTGGCTGCTTCTTGGCAAGTTTCTCCAAAAAGTCTTAGGTAAAACAAAAAAGAAAAGAGTGTCAGTTCGATCCCCGGCACCAAAATAAATAAATAAATAAATAAATAAAATAAAGAAAAAGAAAAGCGAATTCTGAATGTGCACTAATGCGGGAATTTCCGGGAAGGCGTGTGCCTCTGCAGCTCACAGTGACGTAACAAATGAGGAGAGACACAGAGAAAAACAAAGACTGGAAGTGAACTGTTAACAGATTTTAATAGTTCAGCAGAATTGTAGCATGTGCCCAGATTTCCTTCCTTTTTAAGACTGAATTATATTCTTTTGGATATGTATCATCCATTTTATTTGTCTACTCATCTGTTGGGCATTTAGATTATTTCTAAATGGACATTACTGCTCCTGCATCTTGCTGTAATGACTGTTGGGAATAATGCTTTTGTGTACTTGGGTGCCATGTTGTGTGCATACTGCAGCCAGCTGTGTGGTGTGTGAGACCTGCTTTTTCACCTGACTGAGCAACTCGCACCAAGAACGGATTCGTACATAGCTGGGAGTGGTGGTGCATTCCTGTGGTCCCAGCACGCTGGGAGGTTGAGGTATGAGATCAAGAGTTTGAGCCCAGTCTGACCAACCCAGTGACTTAGCAATGCTCTCCTCTCCACTCCTCCCCGACCAAAAAAGAAAGACAAGACAAACAGACAGACAGACAGGCATATAGCTCAGAAGGCCTTTGGTTCAGTTTCTAGTCTTGGGGTGGGAAGAGAATGGATTTGTATGGGAAGGGACTACTTTGTAATATGACACCTTGCATTACCCAAGGGAAGTAGAGGCCTCAGGCAAGATCTGGAGGTTTGTGGCCAAGGCCAGAAATAGGACTCACAGAATCATGCTGAAAGAGTGAGTTTGGACTCCATGGGGGAGGAGAGCAGAGTGGAGGCTGACACCTCATCTCCATTAGTGCTGATTTGTTACTGCTAAGTAGTGGGTGTTAGTGTTCACCTAGGAACTGCTCAGATGGTGACTTGAAAGAGGGGAGCCCTTCGGGAGGCATCGCTGCCAGCTGAGTTTACAGTGTGAGGGATTTTATGGATTGTGGAAGAGGGGCTGGAGAAAGCCCACCTGATCGGCCACAGTCGGGTTCCTTGAGAGGGTGAGAGGCTGGTACCCTCTCAGTAGGAAGGCGTGTCTTCCTTCAGAAATGTGAGACAGTAGCAGAAAGACTGACATGGACAGACTTAGGCCTTTGTGTGGGGCATGGATCTAGGCATGGGAACATGGATGATGTAAATCTCCATGGACAAACAAGGAAAAGAAGAGATCACTGGAGGATGAATCGATGGAGATCATGGAGGTAATTCTAGTTGTCATCTTGTAGCAGAGACAGAGTTTACATAACAATCTGATAAAATAATCCTTCTCTTTCAATGTGGTTTCAGAACAAAAGAATCAGAAATGTTGTGGAATCCTCTGAGCTCTAGGAGAGGCAATGCTAGTTGACACAGGCACAAAAATGAGAACAGTGGTTGCTTGTGTGGAAGTGGGGGCAGAGATCGATGGGGAAGGGGCACAAGGAAATTTTCCCTGGAGATGGTAATGTCCTCTGTGTTGATAAGGGCTTGGGTTACATAGATGTATGCATTGCTCAGAATTCCAGAAATGGTACAGTTAGATTTGTGTATATAATTTTTGGGGGGTATGTGTAAATTTCACCTCAAATGAAAAAAAATACCAATATTAGAATGTTTTTCAACTTAAATTATGAGGAACCATATTTTCTCTTATTTTCAGAAAACAACCTAGTAATTTACTACTGTAACTAGAGATTAAGAGTCTTATTTCAGTGCCAGACATGGTGGCGTCACCTATAATCCCAGCATTTGGGAGGCTGAGGCAGGAGGATTGCTGGAGTTCGCGGCGAGCCTGAAGTACACTGTGAAACCCTCTCTCAAAAAGACAAAAAAAAGTCTTATTTCAGTAAGAAAAAATGATCTTGGGGTGGGGGCAGTGGGTTTAGCAATGAAAATAGTGTGAATGTTTAGTTATTCTTAACGACATCTGAAGAATTTTGCGGCTGGTGAAGTCAGAGCTGCTTAATTAATTTGACAGTTAATGAAAGAACCGAAGCCTTTTGTTTTAGTCAAAACAGAGAAGCCAACTTCAACAGCTCAGGCGCAGAATGACTAAGAATGAACCTCTGCCTCCACTTTATGGGCCTTGTTTGCCGTGTTCGGGTGGTATACATTTTCACAGTATGATTCAAGAAAAACTTGAAAAGTGACCAAAAATTTACGAAGTATTTCACTGAAAGTGCAGACAGTTACTCATCAGTTACCACTGCACACAAAGCAGCCCCAGTCAGTCTGTGACTGCTTTATAGACACGGGGCACGAGGGCTCTGTGAGCCCGCACAGTCCAGGCAGGTGGGAGGGTCGTTTCTCCGTTTTCTTGGAGTTTGACGGGGCCTTGTGGTTTGCTTGGATAATGAAATTATGAGCTGAGGTGATGAATGTCATTCCTAATAGGAAGCTTTAAGATCGACTCACCAGATTTAACATGTAAAATTATAGCGTACTCAAATAAATTTGTATTTCAGATAAGATCACCAATTTTTTAAAGTATAAATATGTCTTATGCAATGTTTTTTTAAAGTATAAATATGTCTTGTGCCATTCTATGTATTAAAAAATTAAATGTCACTTCTTAAATTCAAATTTCATCGGACATCGTGTGTTTTATGCCGTGATCCCACTTTTAAGGGCAAGCCTGCCTTCTGCCATGTCCCTCCCCTCTCTCAGTCAGGCCTTGCTGCGGAGACGGTGGCTGTCCCGTGAGTCCAAGTCCCCATGGAAACACCGTGAGCAGGACCCCTGCTGACCTGCAGTGCAACTGTGACATGCATAGGAAATGACTGAAATGTGGTTTGGTTTCTCACCTAAGCGCACCTGAGCCCATTGCGGCTGATAGAGTTATTGTCTGACATGAAACCCTGCCGTATTGCTTCACTACACTGACGACTGCTCTCTGCTGTAGCAAGCGTTCTTTTTCTTAATAATTAAATCACTGTTCTGCCTCTTTTCCCTTAAGGTGGACTTAGGTGAAGGCAAGATTTGCTTCTGTTGTGAAGAATTTCAGCCTGCCAAATGCACAGACAAAGAAAATGCCTTGAAACTCTTCCCGGTTCAGCCGTGCAGTGCTGTTCACCTTCTCCTTAAGGTATGCTGAACAGATTCCAACCCACCAAAAAATACACCATGGAAGCCCCCCGAGAAGGCAGAGTCACCTGAAATATTCCTGTCATCACTGCCTTCAAGTTAAGCTGCTGAAACCAGGTGTGAGCAACCCTTCATTAATGACCCCAAGGCAGAACTGAGTGCAGAAACAACCATAGATTTCTGTGTGCGTGTGTGTATGTGTGTGTGTGTGTGTGTATGTGTGTGTTAAATTATGTATGGACAGCCTTCATTGTGTTCAAGGACTCTTAAACTAGTAAAAATTGAAAGGCACCTAGCTACTGTACAGGTAGTTAAGTATATACACATAACGTTTGTTGGTATATATATGCACACACATATAAGATGTAGCTTTTAGCAAAGCCTTTAAATCACCTGCTTGCTTGTCGTCGTGCTGATGTTCAGTTGTTAGTGCGGTCGAGTTGCCTGGACTTACTGAGTGCTGCCATTCTGGGACACACAGACTAAGGAGAGAGGTTGGCCAGAAAATACTGGAGAAATTCAAGAGCTTTTATCTCTTACTTGGTGATAACTATAATAAGCAACAGAAATTTAAGAACAAATTATTCCAGTTGAAAAGAAACACAAAGCTAACCTTTATTAGGGAATTGAATAAAAATTGTGTCCTAATTTCAAGGGCATTAGCCGAGAGAGTGACAAAATCAGTTGGTGAGCTCTGATATATGAGCTCTTGTCTGTCACTAACGGCTTTCTTTGTTTTGGGTTTATTTTCTGTGGGGAAGAATCTCTAAGCAGAGAGAGAGAGAGAGAGAGAGAGAGAGACTCATAGCTGCCAGCTCTGGGTTACATAGGTTGTAAAAATGCCCTGCTTTCCTTGGCTTCTGCATATTTGGTGCCTGAGTCACCCCAGCTTTCTGAGGCAGGCCTCCGGTTGGGAAAAGCCCCATCTCAGAGCCAGGACCGAAGCCATAACTGCTTTTGGCATTGCCTTGCTGCTATTCTGAGACGTGTTTAGAGGAGAGAGGACCTGTTTATACTCTGGCTGGTCCAGCCCCTGCTGTGCCCTCAGGGTACTTGGGGCAGCACTCCCAGGTACTTCTGAAATAGAAATCAGTGGCCACAAAGTATGCACTGTACTGCACTCATGGGAGGCTGGAAATTGCTATCTCTGGAGACAAGCAGTTTCAGAAGAGTGCCTCACTGCTCTCCTGGAAGGAAGGTTTCTAGACAGTGTCCATACAGTTGCAAAAAAAGAAGTGTAGTCATCCCTTGGTATCCATGGGGACAGTCTCCAAGACCCTGAGGATCCCCGAAATCTGTGATGCCCATGTCCTGTATATAAAATGGTGTGTATTTGCATATAACCTGGGTGCTTTAAACCATCTCGAGATTAATTACAGTACCTGATGTAAATATTTACACTGTTGGTCAATTGAATGTGCAGATGGGGAACTTGCAGATACAGAGGGCAGACTGTATTGTAATGCCAGGACTTTCTAGGACAGAGATCTTCTAAGATAAGTTTTTAAAATTAAGAAGCTCGCATTCTTGTATGAGGATTGTATTAACAGCCAGTGTATCAAGCATCTGAATCCTTTGTGTGCATTTTCTTGGGACAGTGGTGTTCTTTAAGCACGTTTTTATGTTTCACTTTGGTCGCCTGCCCTGAAGTACTCTGCAGTGTCCCTGTTTCCGTATTCCAGAAAGTCCTCTTTGCCCTGTGTGCCTTGAATGCCCTGACCACCACCGTCTGCCTGGTGGCTGCCGCCCTTCGCTACCTCCAGATATTTGCCACCCGAAGGTCTTGCATCGTAAGTCTAGGCCGGGGGCACTGGGACGAGTCCTGCGGGGTGGTGGCGGAGCCAGCCGCGCGCCCTTGTGTGTGATGCTGTGCTCTTCTCCCCATGGCGTGGCAGTGAAGGCTGCTGACTAACCCAAGTGCTGTTTAATAGGATGAATCCCAGATCTCTGTGGAGGAAGTGGAGGACCACGGACGCATCCCAGACCCAGATGACTTCGTGCCACCTGTGCCTCCCCCTTCCTACTTCGCCACATTTTACTCGTGCACACCCCGGATGAGCCGAAGGTATTGTTCCTAAATTCCCCCCTGGCTCTCTGGGTGCTCTGAGGTTTGAAGCCTGAGGGGTGTGCACAACGCAAGCACGAGCCCTGACTTTCCTCCCAAATCTGAAGGGATCGTTGTCTTTTTCGGGGTTTTCAGTTCTCTCTATCCCTTTCTGTGGCACTGGTTCTCTCCATCTCTCTTTTGTCTAATAAACCAGATGAATCCAAAGAAAAGTCAAAACTTGAGCTAAAGATATACTTTTTCAAGGTCAGTTAGCTTCCTAGGGAAAACTGACAGCCAGGGAGATAACAGATGTAATTTGACATGACGGAGAGTCACAGTTGTCCTGGCAATGCTCCCAGTTAGGCCAAATCGATGTTTTATTGTAACACCATCAGCAAGTCCCAACAATCTTGAAATTCTTCCCAGCTGTTGAGGAAAGATTAAAAATTAATTGCACTTCCCTGGTTTAGAAAAAAAAAGACATCACACTTATATTCCTTTTCAAATTCCAGTTCAAAGCTTGGCTGTTTCTCAAATCTCAGGAATTATTTGTACAATGAAAGGTTATATGCATTTGTCTGATGGTTAGTGACTTTTAGAATTGAACCTCTCTAAAGAATGACTTCATTTATTCATTCAACAAGCATGCAATCAGTTCTTGGCTGCTTGCTTATTGCTGGGTTACTAAGATTTTAAATGCATTAGAGCTGCACCCAGTCCTCCAACCAAGGAGCTGACAGTCTGGGTTATTAAAATAAGTGTAAGAAGGGTAGCAGTAGTACTCAAAAGAGTGATTTGGGGTGCACAGAAAAGACTTTTTAGCCTAGAGTAGTGAGATAGTCTGCCAGTCAGGGGCAGCTTCCTGAAAGAAGTAACCTTAATCTGAGTTTAAAGGATATTCACATTTAAAATTAATAATTCCCAAAAGAAAATCTTCTAAATTCCACCAACAGACTAGCATCTTCTGCTTGATATTCTGACATGTCTTAGTTTTCTCTTATTGCTAAGACAAACTACTTGACACCCAAAGTTAAAGGAGAAAGGTTTAGTTAGCTCACAGTTTGTAGAGGTTTCAGTCTGTATCAGTTAGCTCCAAGGCAGGGTAGTGTGGCTGACAGCCATTGCAGAGAGGAACAGCTCCTAGGAGACCGAAGATAGCAAAGCAAGCAAAGGACAAGACAAGCCTCTTTCTGTCCCTTATGTTGTATCCAGGCTGCCGGGATTAGGGCAGTGCCTAACCCATCAGTGGACTGATTTAGTAATCATCCACCCTTAATCCTAGCATTGCACCATGAATCAGTCACACACTCTAGATTCAGCCACCTCTGAAAAAGCCCTGCCTATGACTGCATGAGGCTTTGGAGGGAGATCTAAACACAAGCCATAACACTAGACATTTGTATTTTTATTTATTTTTGTAGTACCAGAGATTAAACGTAGGACCATGGCACCAAGCACCTTTCCTTCCCTACCCTTTTTATTTTTTGAGACAGGGTCTCACTAATATTCTAAATTGCACAGGCTGCACTCAAACTTGTGATTCTCCTGCCTCAGCCTCCAGGGATGCTGCACACATTTATATTTTTGAATCTCTGTAGTATGTGTAAAGTTTTCAAATACATTTCTTGCCAGGCTGGAGGTTGTTGGAAAAACATTTTCTAATGCTCACAGCAGCTCTGTGTGCACCCTTGAAATAAGTCTCACCCAGGCACCGTCAGTGCTCCTTGTATCCGAACCTCTTCCCTGCCCTGCCCTGCCCATCTGACCAGGCACAGGCAATGATGACCATGAAGCCAGAAGGGTTTTACTTGGGTGGACAGTGGCCTGGCGAGGACCAAGGGACAGCTCCCTGTCTCCACTGAGGCGCGGATTGCTGGCGTTCTGAAGTCCTGGCTAGGGTGACTTCCTCGTGTCTTAGGAGATGAGCCAAGAACGAGAGCTGCGGAAGAGCTGCATATTCTGCTAAACTGTAGGCGGGTCTCAGGCTGTCGTGGTCAGCAGTGCAAATGACAGCTGTTTTGTGGTTGGGAGGCAGCTGTCCTTTTCAGTGTGAGTCCTGGCTCCCCGAGATTGCGGGTGAGCACTCGGCTGACCTCTGAAGAGGCAATGGACAGATTCAGTTTCCTGCAGTGACAGAAAGGGAAAGTGACTTGTGCGGTGCAGGAGTCGCCCTCATGTCCTGTCGTCTCTCCATCTTGCTCTCTCCTCTCATCTTTCTCTTTTCTGATCCACCGTAGCGATGCTTGTCAGTGTGGTATCTCCACCCTCCATGCACCTACGTACAACCGCAGGTTTGTTCCTCTGAGCCCCTGGTCAAATCTAGGTTGGGAGAAGACAAACCTCTCATCAGGAACTTTTACTATTCAGAACTTTCCAGAAGAAAGGGGAGGTTTCTAGCAAAATACCCTGTGAGAAAGAAAACACTGTCCAGTCTAAATTATATACCTGGAATCCTAGATCCTGCCCCCAGTGGCTTCATTTTTAGAAATTCTACCAATACCAAAGGGTAGTCCACTTTTCTCTTTAAAATGACCGAATTAATATTTAGATGCTGTATCAAAGGTGTTTTTAAATTTGACTCACTTTGCTAGTTGCTCAGTATAAATCAGCTTTATTGAGACTCACTCTTTCGCTGTGGTTGGTAATTCTTTCGTAAGCAGGCAGGTAAAAATAGGCGTGGATGTTTTTGTGCATGTTTCCACAGCCAGGTGTGTGGAGAGTGTGCACCACAGAAGCCGTCCATTTTTTGTAACGTATTATCCCTCTCAGAGGAGGACTGTTTGTTTAACGTCTATAAATAACAATCACTTTATGCCTTCTTACCTCCTTGAGAAAGGGTTTCTCAAGTTACTGGCATAAACATATTTCTGACTACAGCCAAGGCTTCTGTCCAAAGATGAGTTACTTATTTTGTGAATTGATTTGTAAGCACAGGAAAGGGCTGTGTGTCCCAACTCCATGACTCCAGGATGCCCCGCCCTCCCATTTTCAAGAAACTGAGTTAGGAATCAAAAAGGTAGCAGCTCTGCCATCCTGTTCCAGGGACAGGGAGCGGAACATAGTTCTCTGGGCAAAGACATCTCATTGCAGCCTTATTCCTGTGTTATTCAAGGTCTGCTTGTAGCGTGGCTTCAGAGCGTGTTTCCTATGCTCCGTCCAAGGGTCCTATTCGTCTCCAGGCTTCTGAGCATGAACCAGTGAAGGTTTCCTGGAGACTGTGAGGAACTTGAGGTGCCCACGCTATGGAGTCTTCTGGTGTGACCCTGGGTTGGTTGCTTAAGCATTTCCAGGCTTTAGTTTCCTCGTTCACCTGTGTTGTCAGTTGGCTGCCGGGAGCATTTGTATGAGACAGTGGACATTAAAACTCTTTCTGTAAAAGTAGAAGCTTAGGCCATTACTATAACAGAGTAGCACACAGAGTGAGTAGTTTACACAAGAGCCTTTATTTTCCCCTGTTCAGGAGGCTGAAAATTCCAAGATCCAGGTGCTAAGTTGGCTTGGTCTCCTTGATGGCACCTTATTGCTGTGTTCTTCAGAGAGGAGAAAGATAGTGGATAGTGTCCTCAATTAACGAGGAGCAGAGTAAAGAGAACCCATCCCCGCAAGCACCTTTTGTAGTGGCATTAACTCACTCATGAAGGCTCTGCCTCTACGGTTTAAACAATTCTGCAAAGTCTTCACCTCCAGAAAGATTGTGTCTTTTACTTTGGTATTTTTTTTTAAATGCATGTATATTCTAGATGTTAGTCCTAAGGACTGGCAAGTTTTTTCTCCATTCTGTAGGTTGTCATTTCACTCAGTCAGTTGTTTCCTTTGCTGTGCAGAGGCTTTTTAATTTGATATGGTCACATTTGTTGATTCTTGGTAATATTTCTTGTGCTCTTGGGGTTGTGTTCAGAAAATCCTTCCCTTCACCTGTATTTTCAGAGTTTTACTTGTTTTATCTTTCAGTAGATGATTTCTGTTTTAACATTTAGATCTTTGATCCATTTTTAGTTTAGTATATGGTCAGATACATGTGTCTAGACTCAATCCTCTGTGTGTAGATAGCAATTTTCCAGCACCATGTATTGAAGAGGCTGTTTTTCCTCCAGTGTATTTTTGGCTTCTTTGTCAAAGATCAAATAGTTGCATTCTGGCTCCTCTATTCTGTTTTATTGATCCACATGTCTGTTTTTGTGGCACTACCATGCTTTTTTAAAAATCACTATAGCTTTGTAATATAACTTCAAATCTAGGATTGTGATAATTCCTACTTTGCTCTTGTTTCTCAGAATTGCTTGTGCTATTGTGGGTCTCTTCTGGTTCTAAATGAATTTTTGGGTTGTTTTTCCTAGATCTGTGAGGAATGTTATTGTCGATACTTTGATCAAGACTGCATTAAATCTATTATCAGTTTAGAAAGTAGGTCCATTTGACAATGACCATTCTGCCTAACCAAGAACAGATCTTATCTCTCCATTTTCTGGTGTCTTCTTAATTCTCCTTTCTCAAATACTGTAGTTTTCATTGTAGAGGTCTTTCACCTCCTTGATTAGGTTAATTCTTAAGTATTTAATTTTTCTTAATGCTACTATGAATGATATTTTCCCAATTCTTCCTCAGTAAGAGTATTATTGGTATACAGGAATACTATTGATTTTTCTATGTTGTTGTTGTATTCTGCTACATTACTGAATTTGACTATTAAATCTAGGAGTATTTTGAGGAATTTTTGGGTCCTCTATATAGAAGACCATGTCATCTGTAAGTAACAATAATTTGACTGCTTTTCTTCCTTTATGTATCCCTTTTATTTCTCTCTTGTCTGATTGTTCAGAGTAGTTTTTAGCATTATACTGAACAGTAGTGGTAATAGTGGACATCCTGATTTTAGAGGGAAAGCTTTCAGTTTTCCCCAATGAATATGATGTTGTCAGGTTTGCCATAAGTGTCTTTAATCAGATTGCTATAAGGTCCTTCTATCCGTATTTTATTCAGGGTTTTTATCATGCAAGAATGTTGGATTTTGTCAGACTTTTTCTGCACCTAATGAGATGATCATGTAATTTTTGTCCTTGTTTCTCTTTATGTTGTCAATTGTATTTATTGATTTGCATAATTTGCATTGAACCATCCTTACATTCCCTGTGAAGAGCCTACTTTGTCATGATGTATGATTTCTTTGATGATGTGTTGCACTCTTTTTGCCAGTATCATGTTGAATTTTTTTTCTAAAAAAGCAAAAAAAAAAAAAAAAAAAAAGGATAGAAATGCTACAGAATTAAAAAAAATAGTAGGAAATCAACACTAGTTAATATATTACATATTGTTACTTTAGAAGTAGTTGCTCAGGTTACAAGATTTAGACATAAAAAAATGATCAAACAATCAAACAATGAAAGCACAAACTGTTCTGTTTGATGAGCTAACAGATTTGTGGTGTAGTTATCTACCTTGTATATATATATACATACATATATATATGCATACTTCTATATAATCTTTTCTCTTCTTCCTTTTCTCCTTTCCCCATCCCAATTGTTATTTTCCTTTGAGCACTTTCTTTCCCTTTCATTATCACAATATCTATTGTACATTTTGGATCTTCTTACTCTTTCAGTTTTTTTCTTTTATACGTAAATGGAGGCAACTTGAGACCATATTCATAAGTGAAATAAATCGAACTCACGTGTAAATATCATATTATCTCTCTAGTGTAAAAAAAAACTGAAAGAGTACTAAGATCCAAAATGTGCAGTAGATATTGTGATGACGAAAGGGAAAGAAAGTGCTCAAAAGGAGGATTTTTGAATCTATGTTCATTAAAGAGATTCGCCTGTAGTTGTCTTTTTTTGTCTGGCTCTTGGTCAATTTTGGAATCATGGTAATGCTAGCTTCTAGAAATGACTTTGGGAGTACAGTACTTCCATTTCAATTTCATTAAAGAGTTTGGGAAGTATTGGTGTTACTTCTTCCCTGAATATCTTGTAGAATTTAGCAGTGAATCTTTCAGTACCTAGACTTCTGTTAGTTGGTAGGTTTTTGTTGTTGTTGTTTTATTTTTTACTGCTTCAATTTCATTGTTATTGCATTATTCAGTGTTTTTAAATCTTCTTGGTTCAGTTTTTGGAATTCATATGTATCTAGGAATCTGTTTTTTCTGAAACCTCCAATTTATTGGTATACAGGTTTGTGAAGTAGTTGCTGATAATCTGGATGTCAGCAGTATCCATTTTCATTTCTAATTAAATTTATTTGAGTCTTTTCTTTCCTTTTTTTCCTTAAGATTGGTTAAGGGGTTATGTATTTTATTTTTTTAGAAGAACCAGTTCTTAGCCAGGCATGGTGGCACATGCCTTTAATCCCAGCACTCGGGAGGCTGAGGTAGGCGTAGCGTTGTGAGTTTGAGGCCGGCTTGGGCTACAACGCGAGCATAAGGCCGGCCTGAGCTACATAGTGCCACCCTGCCTCAAAAAAACCAGGACCAGGAGTTTGGCTCAGTGCCTTGAGTGCCTGCCCTGGCAGGCGCGAGGTTGTGAGTTCAATCCTCGGTGCCGCAAAAAAAAAAAAAAAAAAAAAAAAGAACCAGTTGTTTAATTCATTGATTCTTTGTATTTTTTTATTTTAGTTTCCATTTTATTTATTTCTGCCCTGAGCTTTATGATTTCCTTCCTTGAATGAGCTTTGTATTTTTTTGTTTTTTTGTTTTATTTTAAAGAGAATAAAACCAAGCTAAATAAAACAGAATAAAGCCAATCAAAACAAACCAGTGTAAGTGACATAGGACTTCAAAACCATAGGAAATCAACAATGGTTACCATAATGCCTCTTGTTGTCTTCAAAGTAGCTGCAGATACCTTCAGACATAGTAAAAATCAAACAAAACAGAAGAGAACCAATAAAAACAAAACAATGAATGCAATAAGATATCAAAACAATGTAAGAGTAAATCCAAAATGACTACCATAATATATTTTGTTATCTTTGAAATAGCTGCCCATGTCATCAGCTATAATAAAATCAAACAAAACAATACAGAACAAAACCCAGCCCAACAAAACAATGAAAATGATATGGGACTTCAAGACAGATGACAGGGAATTAACAATGGCCACCACCTTCAGAAGGAGATCCCCACAGATGCTACACTGCATATTGTTATCCTCTGAATAGATGATCAGGCTACTGGCTTTAGGCCTGCAAAGTCAGTGAAACACTAAACACTACGAGCATTAAATTGTATTTTACCTCAATCACTCTCAGCGCAGCCTGTGTTTCTCTGGATCAGCTGGTCGCTTACAGTGGGGAGGGGATAGGGTTGGCTCTTCTTGTTTCCCAGCCTGCACGCCTGAAGGGCCTGGCATCTGGCTCTTCCTGCAGTGGCCCATGCATGGCACTGATTCACAGGGAGGGCTTGCTTTTTGGTGACTTCTTGTTCTCTTCCCCCACAGTTCATGAATGGCGCTGACTCACAGGAA
>RJWM01033033.1:0-20970 GCA_004363535.1 Dasyprocta punctata | reverse complement strand
GCTAACTGAAAAATAGCAGGGTACAAAACAGTTTAATGAACTCTGAAGAGGACTTATCTTTATGTGGTAGGTTTTTGTATATTTTATAATTTCAATTTGATTGCCTATGACTTTTAATTTTTTAATGCTGCCTGGGTAATATGGGAGAAAATCAAGAGAAAAGATGAATTTTAAAAAACCAAATATCTCTGGTATGATGGCACATGCCTATAATTCCAGAACTCAGGAAACAGTTCAGGAGGACCACTGCTAGTTTAAGGTCAGCCTGGGCTACATAACAAGCTCCTGTCCCTCCCTCAAAAAAAAAAAAAAAAAAAAAAAAAAAAAAAAAAAAAAAAAAAAAAAAAAAAAAAAAAAAAAAAAAAAAAAAAAAAAAAAAAAAAAAAAAAAAAAAAAAAAAAAAAAAGCAAACAAATAAATTTGTCAAGACCAGAAGATGAAGGAAAGACATTGAATAGTACATTGATTTAGGGTCATCAAAAAGGCAAATAAAATAGCACTGTGGAGCTGTATAATACATTTGAGAAAATTAAAAGAACTTAATCTGAATACTCCATGCCTGTCTTTGCTCCTCTGACCTAGAATTTCTGATCCACAGCCCACTTCAATTTTCCTATGCCTAAATCTTTCTCCTACTTAACAAGTTCATATTTTTAAAATTGTCCTAATTTCTGTAATTATATTCCAGATCATAGCATACTTTTTTTTAAAGCAAATACATTCCATTTCGTCGTGGTTTGTGTTTTTTTTTTTGTTGTTTGTTTGTTTGTTTTTTTAGTTTTTTCTATTTCCTGCCTTTATTTCCCAAGTACTTTGAAAAACTCTTGGTCATAGGAAAGACCCTTATGGTTTTGATTTTACCCGTGTAGTTTATCCTCCTTGGGTTTTACCGGAATATGAAGCATAAGTAGCCCAGTGACATAGTAGGAATTCAATAAACTGCTATTATAATTGTCCATTTGACTTTTGCCTTTTTACCCAACTGTAAATTCTTCTGAGGTAAGTCATGTCCTACTTGTCTTCACACCTCCCTTATTACCTTATGATAATGTAAGTACACCATAAAAACTCAACAAAATATTGGTGAACAAAATGAGTAACCAAATTATGATGACTGATTCTGAGTACTTCTGTGTTTATCATTTCTGTTTTCATTTATCTCAGTGGTAGATATTAGTTCCTTAGTGGACATGTGACAATGTCTAAAGATTTATTTGAATGTCATGGCTGCAGAAAGGGAAGCCTAGTGTATGGAGACAGGATGATGCTAAACGTGTTATAGTACAATGACAAACTCCTTCAATAGTTATCTGACCTGAAATGTCATAATGCCAAGGTTAAGGAACCATATTTTCACTCTTTATGCCCATCTAAAAGCTTTCAGTGCTTTACACTCATGTTTACCCCTTCACCTTTATCACCCCAACACACACATACTAAAGAATCTTTAAGACTAATACTAGAAACCTTGTAAGACTATCTGGGTCTAGTTCTGTCACCTGTTTACCAATGGATAAGCCCTACTAGAATATCTTTCAGGGTTTTTGGGAGAGCAAAATAAAAGAATAATTCTTCAACTGCTTTTAGAAACAGATGGAATAGATTAACAAGCTCTGCCAAGATACATGCTGAGGGGAAAATGGGGTATTTAGTAGAACATGAATCTCACTCACCAATAAACACATTTATTTTCTAGCCCGGGTCATTCAATCAGTATTGTTAAGCACTATCCATATAGAATTAAAAATGCTACTGGATGTTCAATAGCAAGCAATCAAGCAATTTTATAACATGAAGGTAAAATTATAATCATTTCTGGACTCTCAGCAACTAGAAACATTTTTATTAAGCTGAGGAAATGCTTTCATTATTTCTCTATATGGACATGAAACAGACTCACAAAAGTATGGCTGCGCTAAACCATAATTCATTACCTGTGCTCATACAGTCAGATAGTGATCATTTCTGTGAAAGACTAAACTGCAATCTTATTTATATGAACTCTGCCTCCTTTGGTTTGGCTGCCAATGTCTAAGGTTCAAATTCTTCATCTATGCATTACATACATTGACAGCTCACATCCAAGAAACTGCCCAAAGAAAGCATAGGTCTTCTAAAGGAAGAGATTCTCAGAACTTTAGAATTTAAATCTTAAACAGAACATATAAATGTTAAAAGGACAAGCAATTGTTTTAAAACAAACCAGGTAAGTTCATTCTTTGGTCAGTCTCTAAAGTGTTGACTTGATCAGTCAGGATTGTCTCAAATGTGCATGAGTTTGTCTCAAAGAGCTGAAATCCCAGTTACCATATAACCAAAGCACCGGTATGTTTTGCACATGCTTAAGAGATTTGTTTCACATTGCCTTTTCCAGTTTTTTCCTCAATTTACAGGAAAAAAATCACAAATTGGGTCTATGTGAATAAGAGCCCCTTGAGGAGCTCTGGGGAAAGAATGACAGTTTTTAAATATCTATGAAAACACAAAATACCAAGCACACTTATGACAATTTCAACCCAGTGAGTAACTGTGTGAATTCATGGCCTTGCCCTCTGTTCAATTAATATTTATAGAGTGATTTTTATGTAAATATAGCAGGAGTGAGGTATTGTGCTCAAAGCAAGGAATAAGGAAGAGCCCGTAATCTCTCTGGGAAGACATGTAGGTGCATGAAAATATGTCATCTGAGATATGTCACCTACAATGAATGAGACAGATAAAGTAAGCCCAATTTCTATAGGTGGGAGAGTGACAGGAGATTTGGAGTGACAGGAGAAAGATTCATGATGGATAAAGGACTTCACTTTGGCTCTGAGTAAAATGTAGGTTCAAGTCAAGTAGAAAGGAAAGAAAAGAAAAATATTTTTAAGAGGAATCCTAACAAGAGAAAAGATGCAGACGTGAAAATGTATTAATGCATTAGTTATTCTTATGTCTGAGATACTATGCTAGCTTCATGGATGCAAAACTGAATTTTAGTCACATACTGTATCCTTATAGAACGTGGTTTACTTAGAGAACACAATTACAAATATCATAAAGTAAGTAAT
Organism: Dasyprocta punctata; assembly: GCA_004363535.1. NCBI lineage: Eukaryota > Metazoa > Chordata > Mammalia > Rodentia > Dasyproctidae > Dasyprocta > Dasyprocta punctata. Next base: position 17,920 of record RJWM01033033.1, on the reverse strand, counting down.
GCAAAAACTCTGCAGGGGAAGTGCAAGGTGATCTCATGGCGTGCCAAGTAAAATAATGAATTTTTAAATAATATTGATTTTTAACTTTATCATTTCTAATTGCCATGTTTTATATGGATAAAATGTACTACTATAAAATATGTTTAGGCAATTAAAAATAATGATTTCAGGGATGACTGCTCAAAATTATTTGCTGATAATAGTGTAATATTAGAAACTACTGCACCAACGTAATTCTGTACATGCTACACAGGAAGTGCAAATGAGTTCACTGGAAACCCCAACTCCTGAGGTAGGAGAATAGCCATATGATCCTTCCAGATGGGGTGAGGAAGGAGGGAAGGAGAATGGTAGATGATAAGCTAAGGAGGAGTAGATTTGGGAATCCAGTTGGGAGGTCATGAGAAATTTAATCTCACAAAAGCCAGGAGGCCTTAGGGATGAGGTGTGGCCAGTTGCTGAATCAGGCTGCCTTGCAGACAGGGCAAGGGTGAGCTGTCTTCTACAGAAGAGTAACATCTCATTCAAACACTCTTCAGGAATTGTAGCTGGAGAAGTACTGATCTATAAAAAGGTGAAGATCATCTCTTTTTTTGTAAGTTTGGCAATTCTAAATCAAGTGTAAATGTTTCCCCCTTTACAATAAGTTGAATACTAATGGGTCATACCCTTTTTGAGGCTCATATTCACAAACTGTAAACTTTTCTGTTCAAGAAAGGAAACTTCCATTAAGAAACCACATAACGTTGTTTCTTCCTAATTAGCCACATTCTGAACAGAATACACTGGCAAGGTTAAATCGTCCCTGCAGTCTACCAAAGTCTTTACTTTCCAGAGCAAAGATTATAGATATATTAATAGTCAGTTCTCACACTCAGTGTAGCTACTCATGGAATCTGGAGTCCCCTGTTTCTGTGATTTATCTTATGCCTGTGGGTGCTAAATACCTTTATTTTGCTACCATGGAATACGAGAAGTGTTGGAGACTGAAGTACAGCCCACAGCTGGGGTTGCCACAGGATGGTGTCACACAGTTATAGTGATTATGTTGCATTAATACAGTTGAATGTGAGGACACAGAGAAACCAATCACTTGCAGATGCTTGTTTGCTTGCCTGATAATATATTAAGTACACATACTTCATAGTGCAGTACTTTAGTTTCAATCAGAACCTACAGGTTTCATAAACACAGCTAGAATACAGACTATCACTAAGAAGTGTGTTTACCTGCCACTTTACAGTGAAATTCTATTGGCTGCTAGTGAGGAAAAGAAATTTCTCTTCTGAAAGCTTTAGGCTTCTAATTATCTGTGACCTCATTAAGCAAAATGTCAGCAAAAAGCAAAAAGAACCCAAATTACTCTACAATGAAGCTTTGACTGTTTATGGACTTCCATAAAAAGGAAGTATTTCCTAGGATCAAAAAAAGACTAATGCATCTTTAATCATCATCATACCAGTTCACAATTTGTGCCAAGAAAATCTAGATTTCTGCTGAGATTCTTCTCCACCGCACCACTTTTCTGCATCAGCAGGTTTCTGTGAGAATAGAAGTGGTTTCAAAGGATGGATTCCATTTCTCAATTTGAGCTAGCAAGACTCTATTGTAGAAAGTAGAAAACAACACAAATTAAAATTGAGAATTGCATTAGAGATGTTTCACATTGGTTGTGCAAAATGTTCCACAATGGGAAAAGAATTACAACTAGAGGTGCTGTTTAATTCAAATTAAACAAAGTGAAACATCTTTCAAGTTAAGCTAATTAGCATTTTCTGGACAGAAAAGCTATACATTGCTTTAAAAAACAAAAATATGTAAATCTCTAATTGTTTTTACTATTTTGCCCTCAACAATAAGACTTCGGAAGAGCTATTTTGCTGTCCCTCAATTCAAATGTAACTCTTGCTTCATTTATCATCTGTTGAAATATATTGAATGCCTTTTTCTAAGTGACAATGTAGGAATCCGTTATTGTGTCTCTAAGACAGCTAGACCCCCAAGCAATGTACTAGAACAGTAAAAATTTTATTTAATCCAATATGTCCTCATCTAGAGAAGTTCTGAATTCTGCATTAGAATATATGGTAAGTAACTAACAGGCTAGATTTTTGGCACTTCTTTTAGTGGAGCTTGGACACTATAATTTCATTTTTGTTCCAACTGCAAAGCAATTTCTTAGACCATAAAATGAATATCTAAGTTCAGGCTACAACTGTCTGAACTTCTGTTACAATTAATAGCTTCTTTATAAGTGTCATAATTTACATTTACTAGGATTAATAAGGATGTGAGTTGAGATAGATGAGAAAATCCTATGAGAAGTAAGATAGTTTGTATACTTAACAGCAGGAAACACCCATAAACTCACTGAGTACTTATCAATGATTGTGACTGGTAATGAGATACTCCATAACGTTTGCCCCTTAAAATACAAGATAATGTTCACTTTACTTGAAAAAATACTTAAAACATAGAATAGTTTTTCCAAAAATATATCCCTAAATAACCTAATACGGGTCATTTTATTATAATTAGTACCTGTATTTACCTCTCTAGCTTTAGCAAAGGAAAATGTAATGTCTTTTCAGCTACGAGGTGAAAAAAGTCTGATGCAGGCTATTAATAGAAAAATGTGTCCTGTACATGAAATTTATGAAGTGGAAATATTTTTAGAAATCACCTTGTCTAAAAACCTTGTCTAAAGACCCACCCAATGCAGGAATTCCCAATAAAACATCCTAGACAGATTGTTATCCTGTCGGTCTACACCTACCAGGGGTCACAAAATGTCTTAAAAGGAGCTCACTTATGGTAGAATGCTCTCAATTGTAGAAACTCCTTTTGGTGAAATGTGTAACTTCTTGGTTATCTACTAGGTTACCTGATCAGTGAAACTATTTTTTAAGGAACCAAGTTCTCTCTGTATATTAGATAGTAGGACTATACAAGATGGGAGAATCAAGATTCTGGGCACCAAACTTATGATGCAAAAGCATTCAGAGGCCTTGTAAGTCATGCTGAATCCAACACAATGATATATAGCAGCGATAAATGCAAAGCTCGAACACAATTCAATACACTAATTGTATAAGCAGTGATAAAGGAGACCTGACTTGGCAGACACATATGAAAGAAAAAATACTGCTTGTTTTTCATTCAGACTTCAACACTGAGATTGCACCTAACTGAAAATAATTAATAAGAAACTAAATATGTCAGTAGTGTGACATAGCTAATAAAGTTTGAACAGTCTTAGCTTAGTATTAATAGAAATATAATTTTCTTTTTTAAGTTAAATTAATTGGTTTAGTTATACATCATGATCATATTCATCATAGGGAATTTAGTTATACATCACGATCATATTCATCATAGGGAATTTGCAACTGTACGTGATACATCTTAATTTTTCTTTTCTTCCCCGTTTCTTTCCCCTCCCTTCAATCTCTCTTCCCCTCTTTATTTACAAAAGCTTTGTTTGCATTTTATCCTTATTTTCTCCTTTTTCCTTTCCTTCTTTTTCCTCTCCCTAGTTCCCCTTTCCATTTGAATAATTTTTTCTTATTTTACAATATCTACTATACATTTTGGTCCTTATTTATACTTTCAGTTTCTCATGCCAGAGAAACAATGGAATATTTACATGCATTTGTCTGATTTATTTCACTAAAGAGGATAGCCTCAAGGTAAATCTGTTTAGCTAGAAATGTCTCAAACTTTTTCTTCTTTATGGAAAAGTAGTACTCCACTGTATAAAAAAACTGTGTCTACTCACCAGTTGATGAGCATTGGCCTGTTTCTGAGATTTTGCTATTACAATCTGTGCTGTTATAAACATGGGAGTGCATGTATTGCTGTTGTATGTTGCATTTTATTCTTTCATGAAAGTATCAACAGGGGAATAGCTGGATCTAATGGAATCTCTAGTTTTAATTTTTTTGAGGAATCTCCACACTGATTTCCATAATGGTTGCACCAGTCTATACTTCTACCACCAATAGAGAAGGGTTCCTTTTTCCCCACAGCCAGGCCAGCATATATTATTTGTTGATTGTCTGATGACAGCCATTCTTCCTGAAGTGAGATGGAATCTAGATGTTGTTTAAATTTGCATCTCTTGAATGACTAGTGATGTTGAACATTTTCTCACATACTTATTTGCTGTTTGTGATTCTTCACCTGAGAAGTGGATATTAATCTCAGATTTCCATTTTTAGATTGGGTCTTTACATTGGAGGGGTCTGATTTTTTCAGTTCTTTGTATGTTCTAGATAGTAGTCCTTTGTCTGAGGAACAGCTGTCAAAAATTTTTTCCCACTCCGTGAATTTTCTCTTCACTCTGTTGATGATTTCTTTTGCAGTGAAAAAGCTTTTTAATGGGACAAGATCCCAGCTATTGATTCTTTGTAAAATTTCCTGTGCAATTAGGGTTATGTTTATGAAGTCTTCGCCTACACCATTGTCTTCAATAGTTCTGTCTATTGTCTCTTCATTATGCATATCAAAATTGTACCAATAAAGTTAATCTATAAAATAGAAAATTATGTTTTTATTAATACTAAGCTAAGGTTGTTCAAACTTTATTAGCCATGTGATATTACTGACTCATATCTAGTTTCTTATTATTTTCAATTAGGTGGAACATCAGTATTTGTCATAGAAGGCCATTTCTATTTTAAAATTTAAATCTTTGATCCATTTTAATTTTAGTTTAGTGTACAGTGAGAGACCTGGTTCTAGTTTTAGTTTTCAACATGTGGAAAGCCAGTTTTTCTAGCACCATTTACACAAAAGGCTTTCTTCCAGTTAATGTGATTGGCCCTTTTGTTAAAAATAATGTGTCTGAGTGTGTTTGAAGTTGTTTCTGCATCTTCTAATGTATTTTATTGATCCACACTGTTTATCTTTTATTTTTTTGCCAGTACCATGCTATTTTTATCACAGTAGCTCTGTAGTATAATTTCAAGTTAGGTATTGTGATACCCCTGCCTTGCCTTTCTTCCTCAGAATTGTTGTTGCTATTCTAGGTCTCTTCTGGTGCCAAATGAATTTTAGGAATGTTTTCTCTAGTTCTGTGAGGTATGCAAATGATATTTTGGTCAGCTTTGCATTAAACCTGGGTAACAATTTTGAAAGTATGAACATTTTCACTATATTCGTTCCTCCTAACCAAGAGCAAGGACTCTTTCCATTTTCTGATATCCTCTTTGATCTCCTTTTTCAGAATACTATAATTTCCGATGTAAAGCTTTTTACTTCCTTTGTTACCTAGATTCCTACATATTTCTTTTCTTTCTTTCTTTTTTTTTTTTAGTGCTTCTGTGAAAGGTGTTGTTTCCCTAATTTCTCCCATAGTGAGTTTGTTTATTGGTTTTTTTAGTGCTGACTTTGTATCCAGCTGCACTACTGAATTTGGTTATTATATCTAGAAGTCATTTTTGTGAAGCTTTTGGGGTCTTCATTGTGGAATATCTGTCACCTGCGAACAGTGATAATTTAACTTATTCCTTTCCTATCTTTATTCTTTTTTTCACTTTCTCTTGTCTAATTGCTCTGGCCAATTGAATAGGAGTGATGATAGTGGACATCTTTGTCTTGTTCTTGATTTTAGAGTAAAAGCTTTGAGTTTTTGTCTATTTAATATGATGGCAGCTGTTGCGTTGTCATAAATGGCTTTTATCAGATTGAGATAAAGTCCATGCATTCCAATTTTTTGTAGGGCTTTTATCGTAAGTGGATGTTGGACCTTGTCAAAAGCTTTTTCTGCATTTATTGAAATGATCATGTGATTTTTGTCCTGGCCTCTATCGATGTGGTAAATCACACTTATTGGTTTGTGTATGTTGAACCATCCCTGGAATGAATCCTATGTGTCCTGCTGTATAATCTTCTTGATGATTTGATGAATTATATTTGCCAGTATCTTATTGATGATTTTTGTGTCTATTCTCATTAGAGAGATTAGCTTGTAGCTCTCTTTTTTGGTTGGATCCTTCTCTAGTTGTGGTATCAGCACGATACTTGCTTCCAGGGATGAGTTTCAGAGCACCAAGGAGTAGCAGTATTAGGTCTTCTCTAAAGACCTAATGACCAGTTTCTTGTAGAATTCAACACTTTGTCAGCAAATAGAATAGTTACCCCTGTTTTTTATTTTCTGGGCTCCTGTCACATGGTATATTGTGTTCTATCCTTTGATTTTGTTTATGAAATTCTTTTTGAATTAAATGTGTTTCTTGTATGCAGCATATTGTTGGATGCTGTTTTCTTGATCAATTCTGTCAATCTGTTTCTTTTGATTGGTGAACTGAGATCGTTTACATTAATGGTTATAACTGATATGTATTGGCTTTTTCTTGTCATTTTATTTTCCAGTTGTTGATGCCCTATCTTTGCTCTGTTTAATTGCTTCTCTTGCCTGGTGTAATCTTTCTAATGGTGTTTTTGAGACTGTAGTCTTCTTTACTTCTTTATAAAATACTCTTTGGAACATTTTGATGAGCTGGGCATGGTGGTGCAAGCCCATCATTCCTGCACTTGGGAGGTTGATGCAGGAGGATCTCTATGAGTTTGAAGCCAGCCTAGGTTACATAGTGAGTGAGTTTGAGGCCAGCCTGAATTATATATCAAGATCCTATCTCAAAAAACCAACCAATCAACCAACAAACAGAACATTTGGAGACCTAGTTTTGTGGTCATGAACTTCTTCAGCTGTCCTTCATCATGGAAGTATCTTATTTCTCCATTGATTTTTTTTTTTTTTTTTTTTTTTTTGGCGGCACTGGGGATTGAACTCACAGCCTTGCGCTTGCCAGGGCAGGCGCTTAAGCCACTGAGCCAAACTCCCAGCTCTCCATTGATTTTTGAAAGATAGTTTTTTAGGGTACTTCAATCTGCATTGGAGGTTGTTTTCCTTCAGGACTTGAAATATTTCACTGCAACTATCCTTCACTTGGGGGTTTGTGTTGCACAGTCTGCTGTGATTCTGATGGGCTTTCCATTGTAGGTGATTTGTTTCTTTCCTCTAACAGATTTTAATATTTTGTTCTTGGGCTGAATTTCTGGAATATTGATTATACATGTCTTGGTTTAGATTTATTTTGATCATGACTAATTGGAGTCCAATATACCTCACTAATCTGTATGTTGAGTTCTTTTTGCATGCTTTGGAAGTTTTTGCCATTACTTCTGTGAATAGGATTTTTTTATCATTTGAACTTTCTCCTGCTTTTTCAATTATTTCAATCAGTCTTACATTGTTCTTCTTTGCATCCTCTTGCAGCTGTTGGATTTTTTTTTATGACCCCTAGCAATTTTTAATAAATCTTTCTTTTCATAATCACTGTCTACAATCCTGTCTTTTAAACCTGATATTTTGTCCTTAATTTGGTTCATTCAATTGCATATACATTCCTGGAATTTTTTATTTCTTATATATGTTTGAATCTGTTTCATGGATTCCATTTCCTTACTATGCTGGGCATTCATGGTTTCCATAATTTTTCCAAGCTCCTTTTTTTTTAACCATTGTCTGTTCTAGAGTCACTGAGCAAGTCCTTCATTTTGATCATCATCTGTCTTTTTTGTGAGATTATTTCTGATATGATCTTCTCTATAGCCTCATTCATCTGATTTTTTACTTCTTCTGCTACCATTTCAGAAAATACAGGTGGCTGGTTTCTTATTTCCTCTATCTTGTTGTCCCTTATATTGGTCCTGGTTGGGCTGGAGGTCTGTGGTTGCATTTCACTTCTGGATCTTGTCATTTTTTATTTCAATTTGTTTCTATGTCAATGATTATACATTGCGTACAGCAGATAGCTTCATCACTAGTACTGAGGTTTCCTTAGGAAATGTCTATTCCTTGGAGGTGCCCTCTGGGTCTAGCTGACTCTTGCCTCTGTTCCAAGATCCTACTTTCCAATTTATAGAGATAAGGAGTTGCTATCTATTTGACTCAACACCCAGTCCCTTGGTACTGGACTATGGTGATGATTACGACCCCAGACAATCACAGTGTTGTCACACAAGGGAGAAAACTGATCACAACAAGTATGACACCCTGGCTAATGTAGCACAAAAATGATAACAATATCATCAAGCATAGCCCAGCAATTGAAAAATTATGGTAACTATTAATTTGGAACCTTTAGCAATAGGAGAAAGATCTACAGTTATTTAATGAAATTCAACATAATACAGGAACTTATTAAGTGAGTTTCCCCTTAGTAGAGTGATTGTACCCTGTGTGTGGGTGGGTAAGAGATAAGGGAAAAATAGAGATGTGTGAAGAGAAATATTGTAGGAGAAGTAAGGCTGAAGGACAAAAGATGATTTGCCAAACTTTGGGAAACTGCAGAAGATGAGAGGAAAAAAGAATGAAGGAGAAAACAAAAGAATATTGAAATGTACCAGAAAACTAGAAACAATGTTCACTCACATGAAAATAACAAAAAAATCAAGAAAAGTGGTTGAGTCAAGAGAGAAAAAAAGCTGAACAAAACAAAAAAACAAAGTGAACATCTAAGAAAATACAAATAAAATTCCTCTGATAGCCTTAGTTCTGTGGTAGCATCTGATCTCAGAGCCCAAATCTGTGTTTGGGTGTTGGATAACACCACAAAGTCTGCAGTTGGGTTAGTGCTGGGTGTAGGATTTATCTTGGCCTCCATATGTGGGGATTAGGGCCAGTCTTCAGCTAGTAACTTCCTGTATGTTCCTCAGCGGCTCACCCACATCTCCTTACCCTGTTTGTCTCTGCATCACTCTCCCAATTGCTGCTGTACCCTCAGACAGAGACAGCTCCTGGTTGCTTCTAGTCCTGTATACAGTCAGCCTCTCCCGGCTCTCTCACAACCCCTCTGTTCCCCTCTGCTGCATCTCTCTCCTCTCGTACTGCTGGGAGCAGGCAGGGAGAGTGCTGTCGGCCACTTCACTGTCACTCCTCTCTACTCTCTCATGCTTCCAGGAGCAGGGTGTAGGAAGTGCTGACTTTCCACTCATTGCTATGCCATAGATTAAGGCTCTTTAAGTCAGATGCTGCTGGAAGCAGAGCAGGAGAGTTGGCACTGTTCCACTCACTGCCCCTGCTTGGAGGAAGGCAAAAAAGGTGAGGGGCTTTATATCCCAATTTTATCCTGACTGACTTGAGTTTGCCACACCGTTGCAGTCCATCAATTATTTGGGAACTTCCTGGAATGGCAGTTTGTGCTCTGCATGCAGGTGGCATTCCCACAGAGAGCCCTGAGGATTGCTTACCATTTTATAAAATCCTACACCTATGTTTTGTTTGATCTACAAATCTCTTATTTAAGATTGATTTTGGCATCTGGATGCATGTTCCTTGCTTTCTTCCAATTGCCTGTGTTTGTAGATGACTTTCTATAAGGTACTCCAACAAGGTTCCTCCTCTATTCAGTCAAGTTGAATCTCCCCCTAACTTTCTTGAGTCTTGTGAAATTATCACTTTTCTTTAAATTGAAGTCAAAACACATCCTTGAACTCTGTCTGAAGAAGTCTTTGGAAAGACTGAATGTATCCAGAAGTTATAAGGAGTGCAAAGAATCTGGAAACCCTGTCAACTGAGAAGAAGAAACTTTGGTCAAAAGAGTCTAAAGATGGTGCTATGAAAGAAGAATTGGCCCCAGAAGAAAAGAAACAAGATCATATGAAAACTACAGGGGTCAGATATCATCTCATTGTAAGGCAAGTCTTTCCAATATAGAGAATTAGTGGCTGCTTCATCAAGCATGAGTGGCATCCAAGAGTAGGAGTGCAGATGAACCATCAGCTATCTTTATAATGAAAATATGCTGTAGAAAGGCTAACACTGAAACACAATCAAATATCTACTGAAATCTTTCTACTGGCTAGCTAGTGGGCTCCCAGGATTCACTAAACAAAACAAAATCCATTGCTACACACCCAGAGTTGCCATCTAATTGGAAGAAAGTTAGTCCAAAGAGTCAGGAAATTTTGGCAAATATAACCTTATAAAACACTCTGGGAAGCTTTTTAAAACCTTTGATTCTTGATTTTGACTTTACTGTATGTCTGTCAGATTTTGGATACTCTGGTGCCCTATAAAGGGTAAACTACCCTTAAAAAGGTTATAACCTGTAAAACCCTATACTTTGGCTAGTTCAAAGTCACAATGCCAGTAAATAAGACAGCAATAAAAATTATTTTTCATATGAAGGCATTTTTGAAAGTGAAAAGGATGATATTAATAATTGCACCAAGGTGCAAAAGGGAGCCGTCCAGACAAACAAGGACATCTGGCTACCCTACTAATATGCCTCAAAACCCTAGGGAAACTAGGAATTTCTGAAAATAATACATCATCTTTGATGTTAAATGTGCAGACTGGGCATTGATTGCTTTTTCAGTCTAGCACTTCCCACTCCATTCTTACAGAAAGTATTCCTTCTCACTTCCTCCATTCCAGAATGTGATAGTGGGCTACTGTTCAGGCACAGGTGGCTACCAGGCCAATCAGTTTTTCCCTGAGATATTTTTATAACTAGCTCTCTCATAAGGTAAGAACTACACTGTATGAAACATAGGTGCTATTAGTAAGGGTGGAGTCTACATAGAAATAATAAAGTCAGCACACAGAAAAGAAGACATAAAGAAATATTGAAAAAGGCAACCCCTGCAGAGCTTAAATCGCTGAAGTTATCTCAAGTGTATATCATTGTTCAGGAGATTTGATTGTTCATTCCTTTAAATGTGAAACATATTAACATTTTTCCAATATGTTTAGCTTTTTACTTTAGCTAGCTTGAGTTGGATTTGTGGTGCTTTCCATCCAAATTATGCTGACTAACCCAAAATATAAAGAAAGGATGTAAGTAAAAGATGGCTCACCAATAGTTTCTTTCATTTATCTGTCACCTTTAGTACTGTCCTCTGTCCTAGGGTGGAAGACATGTTATGGTTTCTGTCTGGATATTCCCCTAAAGCCTCATACAGTCATGGAGGGGGCAAGTTTTTTGGAGGCAGCTGAATCTAGAGTTTGTGACTGGTTCATTGTCCAGTGCCAGGCTTGGGATGTGAGTATTACATCTGTCCTAGGGCAGGTAGCCTGCATGCAATATAAGGGAGGAAAAGAGGCTTGTTTTTCCCTTTTTCTCTTGTTTTTGGTATCTTCTGCTGCCATGAACTGTTGCCCTCTGCCACGTAACCCTGCCTTGGAGCCAGCTGATTAAGGATTGAAACCTCCACAAATTGAACTAAATAAAACTTTCCCTCTTTAACTTCAAGTGTCTGGTATTTTGTCCCATCAACAAGAAAAGTAACCAAGACAAGACATGAATCAATTCTGGAGTTCACTTACCCCAGCACTGAGCATCGGTTGGACAAATGTACTCTCACCTGGTATCTGAGACTAATCTCACCTTATCACCATCTTGTGTTACTTATTGCTGACTCTTTGCTTTGGAAACTTTACCTGTGATATGTCTTTCTTAGGTCATGGTCCCTGACTTGATTTTATTCATTTACATTACCAGGACTGACTCATTCAATTGTGAATTTGGCCTTGTTACTTGCAGAGAATGCTTATTAATGCTTATCATACTTGTCCTCTCTATAGCATTAATACTTCTGACATGTATTCTTTCTTGAATTTATTTTTTCTTCTCAACTGCTTGACACCACTTTTTTCCCATCATTTCCCACTTTTCTTAGCATTTCTTAGTGTGTTCTGATACTACTTTCACCTTTATCTATTACCAAAATGTTAGAGTTCTTAAAGGAGCTACTTAATTTTTCTTCTTTAAATATTCTCTCTAGACAAAGTAATTGAATCTTATGACACAACCACTATGTATCAACTTCACTGCCAATGCCCTGGTTCAGGTTCTTACTCTTTACTTCTTTAACTACTTTAATGGTATCATAAATAGTTTTTCTTCATCATTCCTTGTCTCCTTCTAATTGCTTTCCTTTGTGCTGCCATCATTGTACTTGTAAAATATTCTCAAATTCAAAACTCTCCAGTATCGCTCTGTTAGCTACAAAACAAAATTCAGACCCCTCTTAAGGTATGAGAAGCCACTATTGATTCAGCTTGGCCACATCTTTTACTTAGACTTTTGATCCATTGTTCCACTAGCCATATATGGAACAGCGCTCAACTGAGCAATTTGCTTTTTTCTCTTTGGACCCTGTTATTCTTTTGTGCAGGTCACACAAAGTCACACAGCTTTCTCCTGGTCTTTCTGGAATTCTACTCTCAATTTGTTCACCTTGAAACACAGATGCCATGTTGTGAGATGCTCAGGTCATGTGAAGAGGCCACACTGAAGCTGCCACCAGTGGTCCTGGCTAAGCTCAGCCTAGGTGCCAAACTTGTTAATGAAGGAAGTGCCAGGTGACTCTGGCCCTGTATGTCCAATCTTGCCATCTATTGCAGTCTTCTAAACTAAGACTGAAGTTCACGACATTAAATTATATCTGTTGCGTCCTATCTGAACTCCTAGTCCACAGAATCAATGAACATAATAAAATGACTGCTGTTTTACACCACTAGGTTGAGGTAGTTTTCTACACAACAATAGATAATTGAAAAAGCCTATTATAATATCATTTAGCCATCTGCAATATTGAACTCTATGATGCTATGTATCTTCTGTGTTTTATGTCTTAATTTTAGTGCTTTTCATGGCGTAGCTATTGGTTCTTTGGGGAATACATTTCACTTGTCTGTGCCTAGTGCCTAACACACAGAAGATTTTCAGTAAATAATGTTGATAGAATCCCTTAGCCTTCTCTCTAGTCATTCATTACTTGTCTCAACCATCCAATGGGACCTTCCTTCATATGATCTTTTTAAGATGACAGTTTGTTTCTTAAGTTTTTACATAGTTGCCCAAAGAACACATTTGCCTCTCTAAACTAAATAAATTCTTCAGCAGCCACAGCTCTAGAAGTTCACCCAACTCCTTGTAGGAGTCAGTCTAGTTTCAACCTAGCTTCTTCCTACTGACCTCTAAGTACCTAGGAAAAGCATAACACAGGTTATTAGAAAAGCCATGGATCCACATCTAACCCTATAGAGAGAAGTGGAGGAGAGATTCACTTGAACACCAACTAGTCAGGAATTGTGCTAGGTCTCCACATGGAATCTGCCTTAACATTTTCAGCAACTCTGTGGAACAGACATCACAACTTCCACTTTAACTGAGAGTTAGTAGAGCTCAGTAATCCACAATGGGTCATTTGACTGGTAATTGGCAGAATTATGGATCAACTCAAACCTACTTTCTCCAAAGCCAATACTTTCTGCCATACTTTCTGGTGGAGACAGTCCCAGTCCAGAGACACACTAATTCATGAGATGTATTCATGCTGGATGAAATTTCACAAGTCAAATTTTATTTCAGTGACTTTAACCACAAAAAGAATGTTCTCTGCTAAAAATGCAAAATACCTAACACAATAAATATAATCACTCCATAGTACTTTCAGATGCATGTGTTTATTCAAAGTGGGTCTTCCTGGGGAGGAGGACCAGGGAATCCAAGAGAAAGTAAGTGATAGTGTGTGGAAGACCGTGGGAGATGAAGGAGCTGCTGCAAGGTGAGGTCCAAGGGAAGTGGCAGAAGGGAATGCCTGGGTGCTAATATGAGGGACCTCCCACAGAGCTTTGGTAGAGTTATCTCTTCGGGGAAATCAGAGGGTCTGAGACACCCATTTGTATAATATAGAGAGGAAGCTGAAATTTCTTTTACTTCTGAGCAGAGAAAACTTAAAACATTGCTAAAGCAAACCTATATAGGTAGAAATATACCCAAATGAAACTTGATAGGATTCCAATTTTCATTAATGTTAATGTTTTATCATTCTTTTAAATTATATCTAGATTGATTTTTCTCATGGTTGTCAAAAGACTCATGTACAACAAAGTTGATTCAGGATCAATTTCTATTTCTTTTTCATTAGGTCAATATATTTCAGTGAAGGACAATTGATTAATACTTTAGAAAAAGAAATAAGACTTTTTCCCCCTGGCATCACTGATTTATATCTGAGCCAGGGAAATACCAAAGGCCAGTCTCTACTTTTCCTTTCAAGTGAGTTCTAGATTTGAGCCAAGCTGCCATACTGATGTCATTGGAAAATCAAATAAATGCATTTTGGCAATCTGTAGTGTGTCTAGCATTCTCCACTTGCATTTTCTTTCTGGGTTGTCTATGTGCATGTATATGGCAGAATAGGAAACAAGATGACATGTTTGAAATGTAGTTTCCTAGGCAAGAAATTCAGAGATTATTCTATAAGACCTGGTTATGCATAATTAGTGGTTTTATTCCTTTTAGGTGGGAATTCACTCCTTTCTATATCCTTCTGAGTTAAAGCATAATTATGTTGATGGCCTTCCTGGAATTTGTTCTATCAGTGAAGGAAAATGTGCTGTCCATTTTAAGAAACGCACACATATTCACACTAAACTTAGATGACTTCTGAAAAAATTCCTATATATATATGACATAAAGTATGCCAGAAAACAAAGACTGCTGTGTACGCTGTTCAGGTGGAGCCATACCAACTGTTAGGACTCAAATCTGCTCTTGATACATTCCTCAGTCACACAGCCATGGGCATTTTATGATAGGAATTTTAGTCCAAGAAAAGAGAATTTTAGTTCACCTACTTTGTTCTATATCATTCTCTCACTCACAACAGTACAGAAAGCTTCTATTATAGCATAAAGACATTACCAGTTCTGGAAGTGTGGAGGCAGGTAAAATAATCTGGTCCCCTGTTTATATGGAACTTATGTTCTAGTGAGACAGCAGGCAATCAGAGAAATCAGTAAGTGAATTAACAATACAGCTACAGGTTGTGGTCATTGCTGAGAGAACCTAGGCAGGGTACTGGGATAGAGTAATTGAGGAGGGGCAGGTGTCTATTTTATGTCAGAGAAGGCACCTCTGGGAAGATGACAATTGAACTGTGAAGGAAAACAGTCACATGAAGAACCAGAAAGCTCTCTGATCTAGGGCTGGCAAGGACAAAGAGCCTCAGTCAGAATACACAAAAGCATTTTACAGACACTGTTAGGGAAAAAGAGATGCAGACTTCAAAAACACATGAAGCAACAACAACAAAAAAAAAAATCAAGAAAATTCACTGTAAAACTAGATAAATCCACATTCATTGTTTGAGATGTTAAAACATAAAAAATTATATAAAAGGTAGTAACTTAAAGGAGAAAGGATAGCTGGGCATGGTAGCACATGCCTGTAATCCTAGCACTTGGAAGACTGAGGCAGGAAGATTGCTGTGAGTTCAAGGGCAGCCTGGGCTAGTACATGAGTTCAAGTCAGCCTGGGCTAGTACATGAGTTCAAGACCAGCCTGCACTACATAGCAAGACCCTGTCTCAAAGCAAAACAAAGCAAAGCAAAGCAAAACAAAACAAAATGAAAAACAGAATGGTTGTATGTTATGTGTCTGTAAGACAAATAGCTGAGTGGTTCTAGCTCAGGAGCTCCCATTAGGTTGTCTTTCAGTTACCAACTGGGACTGCAGTTTCTGACACCTTGACTGGGCGGAAGATCTGCTACCTTTTTACAGCCTCAGCTCCTCACTGACTGCAAGCAAGAAGCATGCACATGGACTTGTTTATAAGGCTGCTTGAGTGTCTTTAGGGAATGGTGGCTGCTCTCCTACAATGAAGTATCTAAAAGGTAGCGGGGTGGAGGGATCCAAAATATCTTTTCCTCTTCTCTTGGAAGTCACACATTGTCACTTTTAGTATATTCTGTTCAGAGAAGTGAGTCTTTAAGTCCAGCTCACACTTAAGGAGAGGCAAGAAAAGATCAAGAGACTCTGGGGCCATTTTCGATATGTTAATTTTAAAACATACTAGTGACACACTCAAGATAGCAGTAGGAAGCTACCAGTCTGAAATCAGGGGAAAGAGGCCTGGGCTGGACAGAAGTCATCTGTATCCTAAAAATGATAAAAATTGATCAAAAGTACACAAATACAACCTAAATAAGTGCAGAGAAACTACGTATGTGAATTGAACAAATATCAAAACGTTTATTCTCCCTAAATTTATCTATAGATTCACCTTAATATCTATCAAAATCTCAGCAGAATTCTTTTTGGTTTTTTTTTCAGTGAAGGGAGGCATTGAATTTATTTCTGGATAGGTCATGTGAATGACAAAGGAGGCCACTGTGCTTTTTTCCTTTAAACTATCTTAACTATTTTTATATACATAAACATAAGCATATACATAGTTTTTCTTTTAGTTTGTCACATAAAAGAAACAATACGATGCTTACACATGTGTGACTTATTTATTTCGGAGATTTTAAATAATTCCACCAAGAATGCAGGTACAGCAAGAAAATGCATAAGGTTCATGGGCTAATGTCAGGACATCTTCACAATCTAGAGATTACGAGCATCACAAAAGGAGGCTGACAGGAGCTTCCAGAGAGGTGAGTGAAAAGCTGACAAGAGTGAGGTCTTGGTTACAACATGAAGCGAAGGTTTCAACAAGAAGGGCATGATTAAATGCTCAATTGATGTCAAAGAAGAACATTGCTCACATTTCACACTGTAGGGGTCATTCACTGACCTTATTTAGAGCGATTTTCTTATAGTGGCAGGGGAATGCCCAACCAGAGGGAATTCAGGACAAAATGTAAAAATTAAAACTAGAGATGTCAGGTATAGCTTACTCTTTCAAAGAAACTTGGTATAGAAGAAAAAGAGAAATGGAGTGATAAGTGGAGGAAATGTAAGACCAAGAGAAGTTTTTGTTGTTGCTGTATTGCTATATTGCTAGTATTTTTCATAGAAGAAGTGATGCATATTATAGGTTGGCAGGACTACTCTAGTGGAGAGAGGAACTCTGATGATCAGAGATAAGAAGGCAAAATTTCTGGGACAAGGCCAATGAGAAGGCAGAAGATAAGATCTAGTGCAGATAAGAGTCTATTAGGGTTTTCTAAAGGAACAAATTCAATATAAATCGTATGCATATTATACAAAGGATTTATGAGGTAGGTTTCTGGAATCAGAAGTGGAAGAGTCCCAGTGGCCATCTGCTGGATTACAAATGGAAGAATCCAAAATGGTCATTTGGGTGCTCAGGAGCCAGAAGATCCAGTAGCACTTGAAAGTCAATAGCCTGGAAACCTACTGCAGAGTCACAGGTGAGAGTTTATGTCAGAAATCTAAAGAGCCTGTATTGGAAGACTGAAGTCTTTGCTGAAAGCCTGGAAACTGACACCAGTGTTCAAAGGCAATAGCAAAAACTAGAGCTCAAAGAAAAGGGAAATGCTTCCTTCTTTTTTCCCTTTTTATTCTGCCCAAGCTAGAAGCTTAATGGGTGATACCACCTAGATCTAGAGTTGATCTTTCACCTTAATTTGTGGCCTACATGTCAATCATCCACAGGCACACTCACAGATTTACTAATCTTCTACGCAGTTCTTACTTAGATTGAAACATCACAATCAACAACCACAAAGAAATTAAACTGAGCCAGGACCATGGACACCAGAGTCAGCAGGACAGATGGTAAAACTGCCAGATAATGAGTCCACTCAGCTATATATACCTGTAAATGTCCTTTTAGATTGTTTGAGTCTTTTGCCAAAGTAGAACATAAAGTAGGAAGTGAGGTCATCAGATAAAGTGAGAATAGGAAAGTGCTAGAGGCTCAAAGAGAGAAGACAAAGTATAAAATACTCAGTAAAGTGGGAGAGTGGATACATTGGAGGAGTGTAGTATAACTCCTGGGAAATTTAAGGTTCTACTAATAGTAATCACAAATTTAGACTCAGTCATCATGGCTGTGTGGATTCTTCATGCAAGTATGAAACAAGCTAAAGAGAAGTTTTTCTGTGGACTATTGCAGAAAGAAATCAATTGGAACCTGCCAGTGAGGT
>RJWM01033032.1:0-21211 GCA_004363535.1 Dasyprocta punctata | reverse complement strand
CCAGCTTCTCTGGGTCAGCGGGAGTTCTGACTGTGAAGGAGAGGATTAGATCATAAGTAGCCCAGGGAATCAGGGGCCCTTTTGTTTGTCTTGTCTTTCCTTTCTTCTTTTTTTATCTTTCCCTCCCCATCCTGTTCCCCTCCCCCTCTTTCCTACTGGGATTGAACCGGGGCCTTCACACTAAGTTGCATCCCCAGCCCCTTCATCTTTTATTTTTTATTTTGAGACAAGGTCTTGCCAAATTGCCCATGCTGGACTTGACTTTGAAATGTTTCTGCCTCAGCCTTTCAGATTGCTGGGATTACAGGTGTGAACCACCACACCTAGCGTCAGCAGTAGCTGCTGCTGCTTTCTCTGTTCCCTTTTTAAATCAGACGCATTGAGGTATAATTTACATAAAGCAATTGTCTCCTTGTTTGAAGGTTAACTGTTGGACATAGTTGTATCCAGTCCTACTATCCTACCAAGAGGTTCCAGGCAACCACTGATCTGTTTTCAATAGTTTTGCCTTTTCCAGAGCTTCCTAGAAATAGATCGTTTTGTGTATAAAGTAACCTTTCTGCTTGTGAAGCAGTTTTTATTTTGTTAATTTTTGTTTTTGTGATACTGGGGATTGAACCCAGGGCCTCACACATGCTAGGCAAGCGCTTTGTCACTGAACTGTGCCCCCAGCCCATAAAGCAGCTATTTGGAACTTCAGATGCCTCTTGTGGAAACGGTTTAAAAAAAAAAAGTTATTCAGGCGTGGTGGCGTGTGTCTATAATCCCAGCACTCAAGAGGCTGGGGCAGGAGAATCACTGGGAGTTCCAGGCCAACCTGAGCTACAAAGTAAATTCAAGGCCATCCTGAACTGCATAGTGAAACCCTGTCTCAAAAAACAAAAAACAAAAAGAAGAAGAACAAGAAGAAGAAGAAAAAAGTTTACATAGGTTGACCTGAACTGCATAGTGAGACCCTGTCTCAAAAAATAGGACTGGGGATTTGGGTCAGTGGCATAAACAACTGCCTAGCAGGTGCGAGTTTGTGAGTTCGATCCCTGGTTAAACAAACAAACAAACAAAAATTTGGCATTGTTAGTTTTTTGAACTTTGGGCCAAGGATTTAGCTCAGTGCCACAAGTGCCTGCCTGGCAAGGGCAAAGTTGTGAGTTCGATCTTGGTACCAAAAACAACAACAACAACAACAAAAACAATTAGAAGATTCAAGTGTGGTCAATCTCCACCTTTAAAAAAAACTGTATTAATGTTTTATCCCATGAAATCTTTTTTTCTCTGTATATCTAATGATACTTTGAACCACCTTTCTAACTAACTTTGTAAAAAAAAGCACAAAAATTAATTGCACATCTCAGTCCATCTCCCATGTTTTTACAGAGATTCTTTAAGATTGTCATTTTTATTTTTATTTTTTGGTGCTGGGGATTGAACTCACAACCTCATGCCTGCCAGGCAGGTGGTTACGCCATCGAGTTCAATCTCCAGCCCAAGACTGTCATTTTTAGCAGCCACATTTTATTTGTTTTGAGACTGTCTTGCTACATTCCCCAGGCCAGCCTCAAACTTTTGATCTTTTAGTAGCTCCATATTTTTTAAAGTTCTTTTGTTATGGCAAAGTATACATAGAATTTATTGTATTAAGTGTTTTAAAGTATACAGTTTAGTGCTATTAAATACATACAATGGCTGTGTGTGTTGGTGCATACCTGTCATCGCAGTACTCGGGAAACGGTCAGAGACAGGAAGATTGTAAATTTGGGTTCACCCTGGGCAATTTAGCAAGACCTTGTTTTAAAATAAAAAAGGACTGGGGGCATAGCTCAGTGCAAAAGCCCTGGGTTCAGTCCCAATACAATAATACACACACACACACACACACACTCACACATACATACAGTGGTATTAAATACTATCCATCTCTATAGCTCTTTTTTCTTCTTTTGAGACAGAGTCTTGCTGTGTAGTTCTGGTTGGCCTTGAACTCACTATGTAGCATTGCCTGGCTTCAAACTCACTGAGATCCTCCTGCCTCAGCCTCCTGAGTACTGAGATTATAGCCATGAGCCACCACACTTGGCTGCCTATAATTCTTATAAAACTGAAACTGTGTGCCTGTTAAAAATAACTTCTCCAGCTGGGTGTGGGGCTGTCCTACTGTTTTCCACAGTGTCTGTAATAGCCATCTATTATATTGTTCAGTGCCTGTATCCTAGGGATCAGCCAACTTTTTCCATAGAAGGCCAGATAATAAATGTTGGAGGCTTTACAGGTACATGGTCTGTATTGCAACTACCCAGCTCCTCCTGTATGACGCAGAACCAGCCATTGATGAACATAAACAAATGGCTGTGCTGTGTTCCAATAAAACTTGATTTACTATCCAGGCATGATGGCGCATACCTGTATTTCCACATACTTGGGAGGCTGAGGCATGCACATTTGAGGCCAGCATGGGCTATACAGCAAGACCTTTTTTCACAATGAGATGAAAAAAAAAGGCTGGGGGTGTAGCTCAGCACTCTCTGGGTTTAATCTGCAGCCACAAACAAAGACAAAACAAAACTTCCAGCAGGCTGAGGCAAGAGGACTGCTGTGAGGTTGAGGCCAGCCTCAGCTACATAATGAGTTCAAGGCCAGACTGAACTATATAATGAGATCCTGTGTCAAACACAACAAAACCTTATTTACCAAAACAATTTTTGAGCCTAATTTAGCCTGTGGGCCACAATTTGCCCATCCCTGCTATACCATAATGACCTAATCAATTCCTGATCACTGAATCTTAACATCGTTACAGGTTTTCCTCTTTATAAATAAAACTACTTAAATCTCTACACATCTCAGTATTTCTTCCTAAGTGTGTAATTACTGAGTCAGGAATACATGTGTTTTTATTTTTGTTTTTTGAGATGGGCATCTCTCTCTGTGGCCCACACTGGCTTTAAACTCCAAAATTCAACTGATGCCCCTGTCCCGGCCTCCCAAGTGGCTGGGACCACAGGTATGCTACATATACTTTTAAATGTTGAGCTATTACATGCCTGCAGTTTGAAGAAGCTCATAACAGTTGTATACCCATTCGTAGGGTTAAAGAATCTGTTTCTCTATTCTTTTGTTTGAATATGAGGTCCCAGGGCCTTCGTCTCCTGGCTCTGGGATTTTTGTGAGCATCTGCTGAGTCCTGGGTGCTACCATCGTCCCTGCCCTCCAGGGGCTCCTGACAGTCGCATACCTCCATGCCGGCCTAGGCAGGGGAGCGCTGACCTCGGAGGAGGACTCCTCTTCCAAAAAGCCTGTCACTCCCACACGCAGATGCACTCTCAGACTCAAAGGCCTTAGTAGACATGGTCCCTGGTTGTCTGTTATATCTCTGTTGGGCCTGGGATATAATAGATGCAAGCCCTCCACTGGCTTCCCTTTAGGAAACTGCAAATAGAACTGCTGTTTCCCAGGCAAGCACCCCATTGCCTTCCAGTTGTGACCTAAGGCATTGAGGTTTAGTAGAAAGAGCTGGGTGTAGGTCACGATCCCCAGGATCTAGTTCCAGGCCTGCTACTAGGTTGTAGAGCCTTGGGAGAGTCATTTCTCCACACTACACTTTCGTTTCCCTATCTATAGGATGAAACCATAGGACAGATGTCCTGTGTACTAGCATTATGCATCTGTAAGCCTTTCTGCAGGTGACCAACCACTTAACCCGAGACAGGGACAGTGGGAGGCTCAAACCTGCTCTCGGACGCTCCTGGAGCTTCGTGCCCAGCACCCGGGTTCTCCTGGACAGCATTGAGGGAGCAGGCACATCAGGCGGGAGCCAGCGCATGGCATGTCTGACCAAGTCACCCCGTCAGGTGAGCAGCCCTAGCAAGGCACCAGGGGTCTTGGGCAATGGAGGGTGGGTTCCATGTCCCAGGTGTCTTTTTTTTTTTTTTTTTTTTGCAGCACCGGGGATTGAACTCATAGCCTCGCACGTGCCTGGGCAGGCGCTTAAGGCTCTGAGCCAAACTCCCGGCCCTGGTTTCTTTGAGGCAGGGTCGCACTATGTAGCTCAGGCCGGCCTTGTGCTCGTGTTGTAGCTCAAGCCGGCCTCGAACTCACAACGCTCCACCTACCTCAGCCTCCCGAGTGCTGGGATTAAAGGCGTGCGCCATCACGCCCGGCTTGTCCCAGGTGTCTTACTAGGGAATTCTTTGGCTCGGTGTAGTGGTGCAGTCCTATGAGTCCTGCATTTGGGAGGCAGAGGCAGGAGGATCACTGCAAGTTCAAGGCCAGCCTGGGCTACATAGTTCAAGGCCTATCCCAAAAAACAAAACAAACAAAAAAGGGATTCTATGATGCTGAGACTCTGTGACACAGATTACCTATTTTGGTTGCTTGTATCAATTTACCCTTCCCTTCTGTCTCTTCTTCCAGCCAACAGGGCTCCAGGAGGTGGTGGACATTGGGACCTGGGGGACTTCAGAGCTGGACCCTGTGTTACAGGGAGAGCAGACATGACTGGTGTTGGTGATTGGGAAGGAGGGAAGCATGGAATGACGGACAGCTGTTCACTGCCACCCAGCACCTGGGACTGCAGGAGCTCACAGACTGCCCAGAGGTCCCATCACCATGGAAGCACACTGAGCAGTGGAACAGAGGATGCTGCAGTGGGAGGGCCCAGAAATTCAAGCTGGTATCAAGTCCCTTGCTTCAGGCCTACAGTTTGCAGAGGGAGCCAGATTCACCCTGGCAGGGGGCATCTCTGAAGAGGCCACACTAGTGACTGGGTGAATAGTCCCAGGTGTCACCATCAGAGCCGGTACTCAGTCCTTGCACAGCTTTAATCCACCAAGCCACACGGTTGTCTTTGCTCCCCCCTACTTCTTTTTACTCTCCCCTGTCCCCTCCCCTATTTCCCCTCCCCCCATTTCCCTCTCCCCCTCTCCCCCATCCCCTCTCTGTATTTTCGCCTGTTGTTGTTTTGGGAATTCCCTTTCCCTCATCTCTGTCTGAGTTACTGAGTGGAAAATCTCATAAATGCAAAAATGCTTCTTCATCTGTGTTCTGCTCTTAACAAAAATATAAAAAGGAAATTCCTGGAGCCCCAGAGCCATCTGATTCCCCACCACCACCACCACCAAGGTTGTTTTGCAGTTTCCCCATTGAGCCCCTGCAAAGAGCGATACTCCTTTCTTCTTTCTAGTTTGGTTTCGCACACCTGCATGCGTCATCATGACTAGGTGAGAATGTGGGCTCAGTGCTGTCCCAGGGGTATAATTTAACAGGAAGGAAAGATATGACCTGCTCCTAGTGAACCCAGCCACTTGTTTAATATGCTTGATGCCCTGTAGGGCCCTTCCGCAGTATAGAGTAACCAGAGGTGCGGAACCATGGCCTTACCCATAAACAGACAGAGGAGAATTTGCACAATAAATAGAGCCAGCTGGGAGAATTGATGCTGGAGTAAATAATACATGGCAAATGTAGTCTTTTATGCAGAAATTCATTGCTGGTAGCTCTGAGATGCAATATAATTACATCTCTCTTCCTGCCAGCTGTACCATTGCCTTGTGCCTTAGTGTATAAAATAACCCCCCTGTCTGTTACCAACACCATGGCCATCCGTCACCCTGGCTGGGAGGGGAAGATGACATTAGGGAATAGAAAATAAAAGTAAAGGAAAATGATTAGGGTTATTTACTGACCACTTTGTATTTGTTTGGAGGTTTTGGTTTTGTTCTGCTTTCATTTTGGCAATAGTGAGGGTGGAACTTGGATCTTTACATGTGCTAGGCAAGTGGTCTATATCCCCAGTCCAGGGCCACATTTTTTAAAGGGAGATTGTCCTTGGTTCAAGAGGCTATTATATGATTAGTTGTGTCTTAGCTGAGGAAGAAGGGGTCAGAGATATACTTACACAATGTGGCATTTGTAGACGATGGATGTAGCAGAGATGGAAGCAAGGTGCAGGGTGGGGAATGAATGGCAGACTGGCTCAGGGTGTCTGAGTGTGCATGGGACTGGTGACTAAACCCTGGTACTTGGTTTCACAGAAGACCCCAGGAGAAGTCAATCTTTAGTATCTGTATTGTGTGCAGTTGGCGTATTCTAGCAGCCATAGTAAGAAGCATTCCTTTGAGCTAAGAATGGCAAATCCCTGCCATGCATGGTACCATGTGGGCATCCTGAGCCCAAAGCAGAGATCACCGGTCAATCTTAGGATTTTTTTTTCAAAGCTCCAAGTATTTTAGTTTTTCTTAATGTAATACTCTAGGTAGTCACTGCCAGTGAGTTGGAGTTGGCATTCAAGATGAACCTGGTTGCTCCCACTGCCCTGGGCTGATCTGTCCTGTTTTCTGTATGCAGTGAGTCCAGGTACTTCATACCTGAGCAAGCATCCTCCAACAGTGCAGTTTGAAAAAGGTCACCTGGCTATCTTATCATTACAAAAGAACCTGAGAGGGCTGGGAGTTTGGCTCAGTGGCTTAAGCTCCTGCCTGGCAGGCACAGGGTTGTGAGTTCAATCCCTGGTACCACAAAAAAACAAAACAAAACAAAACAAAAAAAAACCTGAGACTCAAAGAGGAAAAGTGACAGTCTCAGTGGCAGAATGGGGACTGGGACCCAGGATTCTTTTTTTTCCCCATTTTGCCTTTAATTTCCCATCCACCAGTTCTATTCCTACTGGGACACAGAGTGCAACCAAAGGCACACAGTCCTCACTTAGTGACACTATTCTGGGGAGGTGTCCCATCCCTCCTCCTCCTGGGATTCATGCGGTTCTCTCTGACAGCTTGCTGTGTCCTTGGGACCCTGCTTCTAGACCAGGGCTTTGCCTGTCTGCAGAGTGGTGCTATACTCCCTTCTGGCCATCCTGCCCAGTGTAGTCCCTGGGTGGGCTTTTGCTCCTTTGGCTGTTGTGTATCCCTGTCCACATCCACTATGTCTGGTGCATACCCACTCTGATATCCTGCCTTTTTTTTTTTTTTTTTTTTTTTTTTTTTTTTTTTTTTTGTCTTTTTGAGACAGGGTCTTGCTATACAGTTCAGGCTGGCCTTGAGCTCACTTTGTAGCCCAGGCTGGTCTCGAACTTGCAACGATCCTCCTGACTCAGCCTCCCAAGTGCTGAGATTACAGGTGTGCACCACCATGCCTGGCTCATCCTGCCTTTTTTATGCTTCAGCTCTAGTGTAAATGGATGCTTGTAACTCGCCTGTACTGCTCGTGTTGCCTGTGAACCCCAGGCCCACTTCAAGGGTTTCTGGGTCCATTTTTCCCTTATTCTTTCCACATTATGAGAACTTACTAATGAGTGCGCTTTAATGCATTTTAAGGATGGCAAAAGAGAAATGCAGGATGTTTTCATCTTTGGATTGTCATTGAGTCTCCAGAACCTCTACTTTTTTTTTTTTTTTTCCCACATTGGGGATTAAACTCAGGATCTTCACAATGAGCTATATTCCTAGCCTGCCTGCCTGCCTGCCTTTCTTTCTTTCTTTCTTTTCTTTTCTTTTTTTTTTATTTTGAGACAGTCTCACTAAGTCACTGAGTTGTCTAGGCTGAGCTTGAATTTGAGATCCTCCTGCCTCATCCTCCCAGAGTGCTGGGATTAAAGGTTTGCACCACCATGCATAACCCTACGTCTTTCTACGTATTATTGTATTTGCTTTTTTGGAAATTAGACAAAATGTTAGGTCCCTACTATGTGCTAACATTTGATGGCCTGTAGTCAGGTACTTGAGCTTCCAAATATTGTCAGACAAAAGATCTATGGGTTAGCCAGGCATGGTGATGCATGCTTGTAATCTCAGCACTAGGGAGGTTGAGGTAGGAGGATGGCCATGAGTTCAAGGCCAGCCTGAACTACAGAACTAGAGAGAGACCCTTCCCCCTCAAAAAAAAAAAAAAAATCCACGTGTTACTGAGGCTGCTTTGTACTCCAAGTTACAAAACTTGGCTTAAAGACGCATCAATAGTAACACTCTCATCTATGAAGTGTAAGGTTAGTTAATTCAGTGGCTTACTGTCAAGTATTACTGAACTTTTCTATGTTTCTTCTCTGTCCTCTTTTTTTATTGGTTTTGTCCTCAAACTCAGTGCCCTGATCAAAGCTTGGCCGCAGCCACTTCAAACATCAATTCATACAAGCAAGATCTACAGGCAGGAAAGGGATCACCTACTTGTGTCCTTCGAAGAACCAGGAAAATGCAGAACTTTCTTCTGAAAGCTGCCTTGCTTTATATCTTACTGGTGCAGAATTGCTTCTGGCATCCAAGTTCAAATTCAGTAACCAGGAAAGGAAATGGAACCACTGTGATTAGCTCAGACTAGCTAAGAAGCAACACTGGAGCCAAGGCTGGGAGTAAGTTTTCCTGCAGCACATACTGTGGTCGTACTAGAAAAGAGAGAGTGTACTAGCTGGGCGTGGTGGTGCACGCCTTTAATCCCAGCCCTCGGGAGGCTGAGGTAGGAGGAGCATTGTGAGTTTGAGACCAGCTTGGGCTACAACGCAAGCACAAGGCCGCCTGAGCTACACAGTGCGACCCTGCCTCAATAAAACTAGGGCTGAGAGTTTGGCTCAGAGGCTTAAGCGCCTGTCTGGCAGGCGTGAGGCTGTGAGTTTGATCCCCAGTGCCGCAAAAAAAAAAAAAAAAGAAAGAAAAGAAAAGAGAGAGTGTGAAGGAATCAGATGTTGGATGGTCCTGCCATGGCCTGGATGGCACCTTCATGTGGCTCTCTGGATATAAGGGATTTAGATGCAGATCCTACTAGGTTTTTGCTGTATCCTGGCATGGAGTTGTCTGGGTAGTTTCATTTATCCAGTTCTGCATGCTGGAGATGCGCACTGGAGGAGGCTCTGCAATGCATAGAGCTGGGTATATGTGTGTATAATTTGTAGCCTTTTTTTTTCTTTTTAATGTTAAATATATTAATAATCAAAGGTTACCTGAGGCCTGGGGGTGTAGCTCAGCCGTAGGGTGTTTGCCTTGCATGCATAAGGCCCCGGGTTTAATCATCAACACCACAGCAAAAGAGAAGAGAAAATAGTTACCCTGAATGTTTTTCCTCATTTTCTCTTGTCCAATTGCAGTGGTTAGACTAACTTCAGGACGGTATCAAGAAGCAACAATAGCCACCACCTTGGTCTTCTTCCATAGCAGTAGGCTGCTTGCAGTATTTCATCATTGAGTTAGACACCTTAGGTTCTGTGTAGTTACCTTTTATCAAGGTAAAGACCTCATGACAGGAGCCGGGCATGGTGGCTCATGCCTATAATCCCAGCACTCAGGAGACTGAGGCAGGAGGATGGCTGCAAGTTCGAGACCAGCCTGGGCTACAAAGTGAGCTCAAGGCCAGCCTGAACGGCATAGCAAGACCCTGTCTCAAAAAGGTGAAGGAAAAAATAAATAAATAAACCTCATGACAGTAATCTTGGAAGGTTCTGGAAATTGGCCATCATGTTTGCCAAGCAGAGTTCTCTCTTACAGCCCCTGGCAGATCCACAAGCCCTCCAGCTGCACAATTGTGCTTCAGCTTCGCATGCATCACCTTGAGCAGCTCCCAGCCCTGTTCTTCTCCGGCCTCTCCCTAGTTGGGAGGCATTGTGGCCTCAATTTATGTTTGTGTTTTGCCAAGAGACAATAGGCCTATGCTGAAAAGGATACAAAGTCAAGAAACAGGATTTACTTTTTTTCCAGTTCTGGAGATTGAACCCAGGGATGCTCTACCACTGAATCACAATGCAGCTCTTTTTATTTTTTATTTTTTTATTTACAGACAGACTAAGTTGCCCAGGCTGGCCTTAAATTTATGACCCTCTTGTCTCAGCCTCCTGAGTTGCTAGGATTACAGGGGTATACTACCATACCCGGCAAGGAACAGCATTTTTAACACCTCATCTAACTTGGTCTTAGCTGATATTTACTTGTTTTAGACACTGAATGATGAGTTCACCTCTTTAAGCCCGCGTTTCATCCACTGTGAAATAGGGAAATAATACCTGCTTCATAGACTTGTTTCAAGGTCACAACTTAATGTAAGGCACCAGGCATGCAGCAGACACTCAATCTCCTATCAGTGAGAGGCTTCTGATGCCTGGGAGCTACTGGTGAGAGCCTTTTGACAAGCTAGTTGCAGCTTCATGGTTGCATGACCAGTGCAGTCACGCAAGGCCCTTTGCTTAGAAGCATCCTGCATTTAGGTTAATGCCATGTTGTTGCCACTTTAAAACTGAATTTTGTACTGAGAGTTCCACATTTTGCACTATACTCACGATATATGTAGTCATTCTTGTCTTTAGGAATGGATCGGGTTCTTGTTCTGACCCTTAATTTTTGGAAACACTTTGCCATGGATTTCTTAGGGAATTATTTCCTTGGACGGAATATATAACTTATTTATAGATAAATTAGGGTTGGCATCCTGTGCATCTTTATCTCTGTATGTTCCATTCTGGGGTAAAGTATGCAGCCTGAGAAACTAATACTTTATATTTCACAGACTATTAGATCCTGAGAAGTTAGAGAGTTGGTGAAATGGAGTGATGACTGGGATTTTGGAATTAGATCTAGGTTGACTGACTTCTTTCTTTCTTTATTTATTTATATATTTTTTTTGCGACACCAGGGATTGAACTCACAACCTCACGCCTGCCAGGGCAGGCGCTTAAGCCACTGAGTCAAACACCCAGCCGTGGTTTTTTTGAGGCAGGGTCACACTACATAGCTCAGGCTGGCCTTGCGCTCCCGTTGTAGCCCAAGCCGGCCTCCAACTCACAACACTGCTCCTACCTCAGCCTCTTGAGTGCTGGGATTAAAGGTGTGCACCACCATGCCCGGTTCTGACTGACTTCTTTAGATAAAATAATGTCTCTGTGTCACTGATAAAATCTATGTTGCAGAGGAATTACTTTTTTTATTGGTAAAATATGTGTCTTGGGAATTAAATAGATAATTTATTTAAAGTACCTTTCACAGAGTGTCTGACACATAGTAGGTGCTCAATTGCCATTAATTTTGTGTTTTGCCAGGAGTACCAAAAATCAGGGCACTAGGACTTATGAGCCTTGCTGCTACGAATAAAAGAAATAATTTGATTTATTTTTTTCACTACTATTTAGGGAAAAGCATGTACTTCATAAATATGTATTGGAAAGCACTTAGCAAATGAGTAGAAATAATAAAAATATGTCCATGTAAACAGCTCCTATAAATATGTCACTTGGTAGACAAATTAGTGTTTTATTACTACTAAATACTATTGCTTGCTAAAAAGGATTTTAGATTACTTGCACAATGGGTACATTATTGAGTGCCTCTGTGGAAGGGCATGATAAAGATGAAAAATAGTGATGGCAGTCGTACCTAAGGTGGAGAAAGGAGGTGAGTGGGTACATGGAGTTCTGAGGCCTCCTGGCTTTAGTGATATGCACATGAGGTAGCATCATTCCATTGATTTAGCCATAATGTGGGCCCAGAGGGCCCTCAAAAAAGATTTCCCTGAGATGTGATGAATTCAGACTCCAAATTATTGGGTCCAATTAGTGAACTGAGTGTATACTAAGTTTACAAAAAGACATCTCTGGGTCTTACCCCACCCTTGTTCTGAACCTTTCCGTGGCCATAATTTACATCTAGAGAAGGAGAGAATGCTGTGCCTCAATCGCAGCTCACAAGTCCAGTTCAGAAATAACAGAGGATGGACAATTGTTGGCATCTTAAAAGAAAAGGTATCAATGGGCAGTTTGTGGGTTCAAACCCCACCACTGCAATGTGTCTGTGTATGTGTATGCACAGTAGCATGGGCCTGAGCTACTCAGGAACTGTTGAAGCAGGAATGTTATAGATGGCCAAGTTAAATTAAAAAATTATAGGCAGTCAGACAGCAGTGGCCCTCGGAGTCAGTGCAGAGGATGAGAATACATTACAACTGTCAGGGGAGGCACATTCATCAAGATAAAGACAGGCCTCAAGATAAAGACAAAATGACCAGGCCTCCATGACTTCCCAAGGGATAAGCAATATATTTCGTATCACCTGGTACAGTAAAGTCTAGATAGACATCAGTCAACCAAGTGGATGAGTAGGCCTCCTGACTCATCTCTTCCAAAAAAGGCCCTTGTTCTTTCCATGTACATTTGCATGACTTGGTTTCCCATTGGATCAACATTACCTAAGCGACTATACTTGTAATTTTTTTTTTTTTTTTTTTTTTTTTGGCACCAGGGATTGAACTCACAACCTTGCACCTCCATAGACAGGCACTTAAGTCACTCCCGGCCCTGGTTTTTTGAGGAAGGGTCGCACTGTGTAGCTCAGGCCGGCCTTGCACTCACGTTGTAGCCCAAGCAGGCCTTGAACTCACATCGCTCTTCCTACCTCAGCCTCCCGAGTGCTGGGATTAAAGGCGTGCGCCACCACACTCAGCTTTGACTATACTTGTAATCTTATTGGTTGATCATAATTTTGTCCCATGTTGTACCCACCTCGTGATTTTGTTCTATAAAACTCCCTCTGGAAAGTGGGATCTGCAGCAACAAACTCTCCCCCCATCCCTCCCCGCCTCCCATCTCAGGAGCTATCTCTCCCTCAATCAAATTGCCTACTTTTAACCTGTGCTGTTCCTCAGAATGCATTCTTCAATTCTGGGGAACACAAACTCTATATCTAACATCAAGCAGGTTGGGAGTTATTTCTCATATAATTTGGAGGTCCTATATCAGGAGGATTGAAAGTTTGAGACCAGATCAGGCAACTTTGTGAGACTGTCTCACAAAACAAAAACCAAACCAAAACAAGAACAGCCAATGAGAGAAAGAAAGGAAGGAAAAAGATAGAAGGACTAGGATGCAGCTCAGTAGCTGAACACTTGACTAGTATGTGCAAAGCTTTGGGTTCAATCCCCAGTACTGCAAAAATAAATAATTAATTAAAAATATATGGCTGGGAACATAGTTCAGTGGTGGAGAGCTTGCCTAGCATGCATGAGACCTTGGTTTTGGTCCCCAGTACTGAAGGAAAAAAAGGAACCAAAGAGGGGAAAAAAAGATAATAAATGCCTTTGTGGGGGAAATAAAACCCTGGTGAGAAGCAGAGAAGGAATTACATCAAGGAAAGTTATAAAAAATAGAAAAAAATGTTATATTGAATTCAGGAATAGGACAATCTTTCCACAAATTCCAGGTGGTGCCAAGAAGTGACATATCATTACAGCTCTGCTTTTTTTCCTATCTGTGTAGATCTGGGCAAATTACTTAATATGTAGATCTTCATTGATAACACGGGAACAATGCTACTCAATTTACTGAGTTGTTTTGAGGATTGGAAATAATAAAAATACTTGTAAAACAAGAAAGCTGAAATTGTGATCATCCTGGCTCAGCCTCCTGAGTAGCTGGGATTATAGGCCAGCCCTATATATATTTTTATTGCAATTTCCCTTATGATATTCCTTATTTTAAAATACCACCAGCTGAGTGGTATAGCTTAGTGGTAGAGCACTTGTCTAGCATGAATGAGGCCCTGGGTTTGATCCCTAACTATAAAAATAAATAAGAGCGATATGAATTGCCCAGAAAAATGGTAAGCAGTCTCGATAGGAACTTAAAACCTAAGAAAATTGTGTCACTAGATACCAGTCAGAAGAAAAGATTAGAAGAAAGATTATTTTCATGACTAGGCAGCTCCTTAGCCTACACTGGCTGATGGTCCCCTCTGCTACCCTAGCGTTTTATGGTTTACTAAGTGCTTAGTACCCTAGCTCATTTATTCGGATGATCATTCTGCATTTCCGGGATAAGGAAGAGTTCAAAAAGTTTAAGTACCTAGCTGGAAGGTACACAGCTGAGGAATGGAGGAGGTAGAGTAGCTGTCTTTCTATCACAGCTTTTCTCAGCAGTCTCCTCACCTTTCTAAGGAGAAAGTAGCTAATTCTGGCTTAGGCTCCGAAATGCTAGAAGCAGGAGGTGCCTCCAGGACAATTCTGTGGGCAAGCACGGGTTCTGATGGCTCTCAGGCCTGGTTGTTACATGGCCTCCTAGTTGTGGGACCTGGAATCAGATCGAGAATCCCACGAACCTGGGTTTGTTTAACTGTGAATGGAGAGCCACCTGCTGCCCACAGAATTGCCCTGGAGGAACAGCGAGATACCAAAGTGAGGTAACTTCCAAGCTTTCACTATGAACAAGATCAGAGATGTCCAGAGACTCGCTCAAGGTCACCAAACCTGCGTGCGCTCAGAACCTGAACTCTCCCCGTTATCAGGCAGAGTTCTGTAGCCAAAGCAACCAGGACAGTTTGAAGCCCAGGGAGGAAGCCACGCCTCCCCGGGCTCCGGGCCTGCCCCGCCTCCCGAGGCGCGGCACCTCTAGGGGGCGCGCGCGGAGGCCGCTCTCTAGTCCGCCGCGTGCCTCGCTCCTCTCTATGGTGTGGCGGCCGCGGCAAGTCGGGGCGCGCTCCCGGGAGGGGGCGGGGCATCTCAGGGGCGGGGCCTTGCGAGGGGCGGGAGCTGCCTCTCCGGGCTACCCGGGGATGGGTGGGGGGGCCGACTTCCTGGGGCCGCCCGCGAGGATGTCGCGACCGCCCCCCGGTGCCCCTCAGCCCCGGAGACTCCGCCGCCCCCCTGCCTGAGGCGTCCGCAGCCTGGATCCGTCTTCTCCCCTCCCTCTTTTCCTCCCTTCCCTCTCAGGTGCGCGCCCGGCCGGCGGCAGGTGAGGAGGGGGTGGCGATGGCGCTGGGGTCCCAGGGGCCCGGCTTGGGGTGGGGTCCTGCGGGAGGATGGGGGCTCCCCTTGGTGCGCTAGGATGTGGTCTGGGGGCGCCTTCTCAGTGTGGAGCGCGGCCTGGGACTCCCAGTGCCCTACCGGGGTGGGTGAAGCCCTCGCTTGCAGGAAGTGTCCGCTTTCAGGGCAGCCCACACCTGTCCCATTGAAAGTGCCCTCGGAGAAGGCATCTCACCGTGGGGCGGTCCGTGGTGGTGTGGTCTCAGCTATCATCCTCTAGCGCCTCACACACTGGCCGGTCCAGCAGGCTGGGGGTGGGGGGGCTCCTCCATAAACGCAGAGTAAACTGAGGCAGGTCTGCAGGGCCCTGCTTGCCTCTAAGGAAACTAGCCTGTCCCCTTGCTGGCGGAGGAACCCTAAGAACTGCTTGAAAGAGAGAGGTTTAGAATTAGAAGGTTTGATGGAGAAGTTTGAGAATGCGGTTCTCCTCCAGGGTCGGTCTCTTGGGAGTCGTCCTCTGTGTACTACGAGTGTGAGGTCGCCGCTCTGCTGCAGTGACCGAGACAGAGAGGCGACTGGGGCCTCTCTCCTGCTGGCTGCCCAGGAGTCATTTGACCAGGCTTGGGGAAGTCTGGCTAGACCGGCGGAGCCCAGAACCTCTGCTGGCATCTGTCTGCTCAGAGCTTGATTTCAGGCTGGCAGAAGAGGCAGCATCGTATTTTCTCCTTTTTGTTGGTCTGTCATTTGTTCTAGGCGGAGGGGTTGAAACCTGCTTGTGTAATCAAGGAAGAGTGTACCACGCTCCTCCTAGTCTACCAGGGGGAAGGATTATTGTCAGCTTAGAAATAAGGCTTTACCCACAAGTGTCACTTGGCACTCTGGTTAAAAAGGTTACAGTGACGCAATGAACAAAAGGGTGCATGTGGCCTTCTAAGAAAGCGGGTAAGTTCCTTATGCATCCTTTTCACGGGTGGTTTGCAAGATAGTGACTTCCTGTCACCACTGTTGCTACAAGTGTTTGAGAGCCCTGTGGGTCTCTCACTACAAGTCAGCCTTGCACATGGGCAAGGCTGTTGTTGTACTATTTTTCTAGGAATGAGAATACTCAAGGCCAGGTCCTGGGTTGAGTTTGTGTACAGAGTTCTAGGACCAATGCTGGCTATGATATTTACTTTCCTATGTCCTGGGGAATTTCTGTTCAAGGGATTTCGGGTTTGACTTCTTTCCCCTTTCTCCTGGTTACATTTTTGTTCACATCCAAGGAAACAGATGATGGCAAGCATTTCTGAAATCTGCATATTTTCTAATTCAGGACTGCAGAATACAATTCTTAAGTCATGTTCATGTGGGGGATATTATTTTCATTAAGTTTGAGAATGTTTGGATGTTATGCATAACAATTTCAGATTGATGGGGGAGCCTAACAACTTGATTATTCTTGAATCCAAGCTTACATCCGTCCTTGTAATCTAGGACACAAACATTTTAATATGTATCTGTAGAGAAAGACCAGCCATTAAAACTTCTAACGATCAGCTGCTATCTTGTTTACATCGGGATCAACAGTTGCAAATTCTCTAAATTGACCAGTTTAACCAACTGCTAAAATAATGTGCACAACCCTGGGTGTACACCCAGCACTCTAAAGGCTGAGGCAGAAAGATTACTGAGAGTTTGAGGCCAGCCTGGGCTGTATAGTGAATTCAAGGCCAGCCTGAACTACATAGTAAGACCCTGTCTCAAAAACAAACAACAACAAAGGAAAAAACCACACAGAAAAATAAAGCTGTTCTCTTCGCAATTTGATTTTATGTGTTCTTTTGGCCAAATCAGTTGACATAACTGTCTAGTACCATCTAATAAAAATGCCTTTTTTGGGGGGTGGTGGTGGTGGTGCTGGGGATTGAACCTAGGGCCTTGTGTATGCTAATCAAATGTCCTAGTGCTGACTTTTGTCCTAGCCCTTTTTATTTATTTTCTTTTGAGACAGGTTCTTGCCATATTGCCTAGACCAGCCTCAAACTTGTGATCCTCCTGCCTCAGCCTCCAGAATAGCACAGATTACAGAACTCACCACTACATCCAGTTAAAGAATCGGCAGTGTTCTTTGTTTCATTTTATGGTGCTGAGGTACATCTCTAGCTCCCCAAATGCTTCTCAAAGGGCTTTCCAAATAGCAGTAGAAGAGGCATTTTCATTGACCTGTGTTTAAGGAGTCAAAACAAGCAGCAACACTAGCAATAAGAAGCATACATTTTTCGAAAAAAAAATTTTTTTTTCTTTTTTGTACTGGGGATTGAACTCACGACCTTGGGCTTGCCAGGCACTTACTCCACTGAGCTAAATCCCCAGCCCTTGAAGCATACATTTTTGTTGTAGTTCAGTACTCCGGATTGAGTCCAGAACTTTTTCACTGAACTACATCCAAAGCCCATTTATTATTATATTTATTTGTTTATTTATTTTTGGAACTGGGAATCAAAGTCAAGATTTCTCACTTGCCAGGCAGGCACCATCCTGCTGAACCATATTCCTAGCCCCTATTTTTGTTTTGAGAGAGCAGTTCCCTGAGTCACAAAGTTGCATAGTCTGAGCTTCAAATTGTTATCCTCCTACATCTTCCTCTCAGAGTGTTGGGATTGCAGGGTTGTTCGACCAACTCCAGTTTTGTGAGGTTTAGTACAGCCACACCACCTATCTGTATGATTGCCACCCTGTACTTTCTGAAAAGATCTACATCAACCTAAGGAGTGTCGGGGGACTTTATTTTTATTTTTATTTTTATTTTTTATTTTTGGTACTGGGGATTGAACTCAGAACTTTGCGCCTGCCAGGCAAGTGCTTAAGCCACTGAGCCAAACTCTGGGCCCTAGTTTTTTGGAGACAGGGTCGCACTGTGTAGTTCAGGCCAGCCTTGTTCACGTTGTAGTCCAAGCTGGCCTCGAACTCACAACGCTCCTCCTACCTCAGCCTCCCGAGTGCTGGGATTAAAGGCGTGTGCCACCACGCCGGCTAGTATTATTATTTTTATTTATTTATTTTTTTTTTGCGGCACCGGGGATTGAACTCACAGCCTTGCGCCTGCCAGGGCAGGCGCTTAAGCCACTGAGCCAAACTCCCGGCCCTGGTTTTTTGAGGCAGGGTCGCACTATGTAGCTCAGGCCGGCCTTGCGCTCGCGTTGTAGCCCAAGCCGGCCTCGAACTCACAATGCTCCTCCTATCTCAGCCTCCCGAGTGCTGGGATTAAAGGCGTGCGCCACCACGCCCGGCTTGGCTAGTATTATTTTTGATGATGCTGGGGATGAAACCAAGGGCCTTAGAAATGCCACTACTCAACATGTTCTGCAGCTGAATTATACTCTTAACCTCTTGGGTTATTTTTGTTTGACCTAGTTATTGATAATCTATACTTGATGTTTATGTAAGGAAGATTTTGGCAATTTTAAGAACAATCTTTTCATATACGAACACAGACTCTTTTTAATAGGGAAATGATCTGGCCACTTTCTTGTTTTATAACTTTGTTAGTTGTGGAATTTTAAAATCTTAAAATTTGAGAGCTTTTAGTAAGGTACAATATCTTGTTATGTGTCACGTAAGCGCCATCTTGAATAGGTAGTAATCGGCCTCATATGTTAAGAGACCTCACTTTTCCCTGTTCTCAGGATTTAACAGTTACGTGGTCAGAACAGTGGTTATATCTAATCCTGTTATGCCAGTCCTGGCTTAAACCTATTATGGTTTATCTTCATTAAGGCTGTCTTGAACTTTCTCTTTTACTTTTGTTATTCAGGGTAAATGGGTCACATTTTTAATGTTTGTGAACCTGTGTACATTTGAAGTGGAGCTAAGTAGTTGGTTAAAAGAGTCCTGCATGATTTTAAACATATTTGTTTTTCAAAGCAAGCTTAAATTCTGTTTCTTCTGGGAGAAAACCAGCTCTTTGAATCTGATAGTAAAACAAAAGCTGGTTTTTCCAGCTTTCTACAAGAAGGAAATCTTCCTTAACCTTTTCTTGCTTTCTGGTTTTGCTGGTATAGTGACTAGTCAGTCACTAGTAGTAAATGATGACCCAGTTACACTGGGAGATCCCTCAGTCTCCTGAATCATCAAAGGTAGTTCATTTTGCATTCGGTACAGCTTTAGCCTCTTCAGCTTGTTTTATTGCAAGGAGCTCCAAAAAGGGAGCCACTCCTTGAAAGATTGGGTATCTGGCAGTTTTCTACTGACTCACAGAGGTGTTCTTTAAAAATGCAGATTTCCCAGCCCTGCCTCCTAGAGATTTTGATTGAATGGATACATGAGGATCGGGAACCTACTGTGTGTGTGTGTGTGTGTGTGTGTGTCTTTTTGAGACAGGGTCTCGCTTTGCCATTCAGGCTGGCCTTGAGCTCACTTTGTAGCCCAGGCTGGTCTCGAGCTCACAACCGTCCTCCTGCGTCAGCCTCCCGAGTGCTGGGATTACAGGTGTGCACCACCATACCCGGCTAGGAACCTACTTTTCAAAAACTTTGCATCTACAGTTTTTCCAAAAAGTTACCCAAGTGCTTTGGATAAGCAGCTTAGTTTGGAGTTTGGGGACCACTGTTCTATTACACTGATATTCTTTATTTTTTATTTTATTTTTGTCTGCTTGCACATCAAACCCTGTGGAATTTTGACTATTGCATTGTACTTTTTTCTCTTTAATTTTTTCCTTTAATTTTTAAATTGGAATTGTACACACTGAAATTCTTTATAAATCGGTAGTCCCTCAAATAGCATTGTTATGCTATCCAGGATATTTGCTTTGCTAGAATAGCCCATTTCCTAGTCAGGACAGATAACAAAGAGCTTTTATAACTTTTATGTAAATTGCTCTGCCACAAAGCCCCTCTGCTGTATTATCTATCAGGAGTCATGAGGGAGGGTTTTTGGTTGAAAGTAGCTTTCTTTAGCTCCTGAGTGGACAAATGAATGATAATGCAGAAACAACTGGAGGTCTGAATAGGTAGTCAGTTCAGTTGTGATCAGTTCGGGATAGGAGAGATGCCTGGGAATTCTCTTACGTAAGATTTTAAAATAAAGCCAACTTGCCGGTAATAAAGTCAACTTGCCGGTTGTTTCATTTTTCACAGCTGAACTCCTTATTGAAAATAGGTGCTAAGTAGTCAATAAACTTTAGCCACAGGCTCTTTGCTGAGTTCATGGAGGGAAGAAAATTGCTGAAAACCAGAAATATCTGAGGTGGAACAATTAGACCTAGATATAGTAGGGCATTAAACTTGGGTTTGAGAAAGAGCCTCCCGCTGCCCTCCAGTATTGAGCATTAAACTTGGGAACTTTTGCACTGAATTACACCCCTAGACCTTAAAAAATGTATTTTTTAAAAATTATTATTTTGGGGAGATACTGGGAATTGAACTGAGGACCTCGCGCTTGTCAGGCAGGTGTTGCGCTGCTAAGATATATCCCTGGCCCTAAAAGCTTTTTAATTTTGAGACAGGGTTTCACTAAATTACCCAACCTGGGCTCCAGTTTGTGATCCTCCCAGCCCAGCCTCCAGACTAGCTGGGATTACAGGTATGTATTAACAATCCCAGCAGGACATGCTTTTTGAAAGACAACAGAATGCCAGCCTTGATGACTAATTCACCTTGTCCCAACCTGAGTTGTTTCTGTGTTTTGATCCTCCTGCCACAGCTACCTAGATTGAGATTACAGTCATATACCACGCCTCTTAGCTAACCTGGTTTTGATTTTGAATCCTGGCTTGCCCACTTCCTGGCTACTTTAGGCAAATTAACCCCCCCCCCCTTTTTTTCTTTTTGGTGATACTGGAGGTTGATCCTGGGTCTTATGCAATGCTAGGCAAGCTCTCTATCACTAAGGTACATCCCAGCTCAAGCTTTATTTTATCTGTAAGATGAAAGTATCTTGCAGGATTGTTATGTGGATTAAATGAAGAAAAATAATGATATAGCACCTCTAAATGATACGAAGGAAGTATTATAACTCCCAACCTGCTAGATGTCAGATACACTGAGTTTGTGTTCCCCAAAATCGAAGAATGAATTCTAAGGAACTGTGGAGGTTAAAAGGAGGAAAACTTATTGGGCAAGAGAACTCACTCCTGAGAGACAGAAGAGGGTACAAGTGGGTTGCCAACAAGCCCACTTCTCAAAGGAAGTTTTGTAGAGCAAAATCACAGGTGGGTACAACATGGGACAAAACTAGGATCACCCAGTAAGATTACAAGTATAGCCACTAAGGTAATGTTGATCCAATGGGAAACCAAGTCACACACCAAGTGTACATGGAAAGAACAAGGACCTTTTTTGGAAGAGATGAGTCAGGAGACCTGGTCACTCACTGGGTGACTGATGGCTATCTGGACTTTATTGGACCAGGTGATAGCAATTACAATATATTGTTATCCCTTGGGGAGGCATGGAGACCTGGTCATTTTGTCTTTATCTTGAGGCCAGGCCTTCAATGGATGCGCCTCCAGTCACAGCTGTAATGTATTCTCATCCTCTGC